>JAZGTJ010006702.1:0-24335 GCA_036877575.1 Botia almorhae | reverse complement strand
TTTCAAAATGCTATAAAAATAAAAGCTCTAGATTGCACAGACCACTTTCACTTCAAATTGAGAGTACACCTTGCCACAGTGTGAGCAGCACAGTTTAGCACGTTGTTTTCCCGCTGCGCCAGGTGCCTTCCACAGAGATAATCACATTGCACTTCTCACTTGTATGTACAGTAGTACCTATTTCACAATAAAAAATTATTTTGTACTAAATTGGGCAGGCATTAACAATCTAACATTATTAACATTATTTTGTTAATCAAACAGAAAACCAAAAATAAATGACGGGGTCAAGCCCATGAGCGCCACTATGGGAAGCATTTAATGAGATTAAGAAAAATAAGATTAGGAAAAAATATTTAAGAAACCATTTGCAAAACCATTAAAACATAAGTGATTTATAATTTTGGGCCAGCAGGTCGAGCTGTCACAAATGTTGTTTTAATGTGGTCAGGATGTTGCGACAATGACACTCATAAAGTGTCGCGTCAATATACCAAAGCGTTGCCAAGATACAGTCTCATACCCTTTATTGTGTGCTCCTCGAATTTATTGATGCAGTGTACGAGAACGCAGTGGCTGATTTAAAATTTTGTCAGGGATGTCTGTAGATGATGCATACCAAATTTCGTGCAAATCGGACAAACGCAGTAGAAGTTCTAAAAAGCAGGTTTAACAAACATGTTTAAATGACAAACAGGATGTAGCCTTGAATATGAAAAATTAGGTATCGTAGAACTCTGCATGAACCAAAGAATCTAAAGATAGAAGTTAACATTAATATAATCACTTGTTATAAGCGTTTTTATAAATTGTCCTATATATTTTGACCACTAGGTGACGGTGTGGTTAATGTTCATACTGTCCTGTCAGTGTGCCAAATTTCATAACTTTCCTATGTACGCTTCAATGGGCTACTTTAGACTTCTTCTATAGACTTCAGAAGAAGAAGAAAACTAACGGTTTCAATAGGGGTCTATTAAAAATAAAAAATGATGGCCCGTAAAAGGGGACGCTGCACAGACATATCCATGTGCCGATCTTGACGGCCGACGATTCTGACGTGCGTGGCAACTTTAAGGGTTTATGAGTTTAAGTGCTCCATAACCCATAACATATATATAACATACATATATATATATAACATAGCATATATATAACATACTCATAACATAAACATATCTCGAACGCTTAAAAAATAACATCGGTTTTTATACAGATTCTGAGAAGCACACAGAGATAGGAAGCACACCTTTGATAGGAAGTATCAAATGTGTATCTTTAATCTCACCTCATTTGGGAGGCGGGATTAAAGAGGGGAGCCACAAAATAACAGTGGATGTCTGTACTGCATTAATTTGAGAACCGCCGTTAAATTAGTTTAAAAGCGCACCATTGTGTTCTCCAAACCACGATGTGGCAGTGTCGCAAAGATTGTTTGGAAATGTTCTGCTTCTGCGTTAGAACGGAGTAATCTCGCGATAGTAAAAATCACGCCAGTAGTGCGAAAAGATGGCAGCATTGTACGAAGCGTACACGCTGTGTGGACTTTTATCAACGCAAAATTCTACGAATATGCGTATTCAGGGGGTTGAACTGTATGCAGATGTCGATCATGTTTTAGTTACAGACTGCCTTCGAACTGTAACCGTTTACAAGGTAAAATCAGTCAGAAAAGAATGCTTTAATGAAAATGCATGGCCCTCGTGGCTGCTTAGTTCACTGTATGAAATGGGCTATGCCATTGCATACATACTCTTCCACTTTTGAGTTAATTTGATACTACCCACACGGGATTATTAATGGCAGTCAACTGTGCCGAACTATACTAATACATGTAAAATGTTTTAAACTAAATGCCGTTTCGATGTTTTAATGTTAATTTGGTGTATTGTCTTAAACAGGTTTCTGACCAGAAACCCCTTGGCAGCTGGACGGTGAAGCAGGGACAGAACATCACCTGCCCTGCTGTGTTTAACACACAGACTCACGAATATGTGGTAGTTACAGATGACAAAGTAAGGAGGAGTAAAATGTTTTTGATGAAGGAAGTTTCACACGCTGTGAACTAAAGTGGGCTTCTTTATGTTTTAGGTTGTCAGAGTTTGGAAAGATGACGATGTGAACATAGATAAAGCTTTCAAAGCAACCGTAAGTGTTTTCAAAAAATGAATATTATAAACAGTAGGAGCGCAACTCAAGAATCACAGATAATTGTTTATAAGATGATGTGTTTAAGTTCCAGTGATGGTAAGTGCATCTACACTGCCTGTTTTGTACTGTATCTTTGATTAAAACTATTGTTTGATTCATTGACATTATAGGACTTCACATCACCTTAGTGGTGGATGTGCACCTCTGCCGAAGTTTTGTCATCAGTGTAGCCTTTTTTTGATTTTCAGTAACAGAGCAAATATTTCTGACTGTTTGCAGGTTTCAGCTGATGTTCTCAGAGTGTTGTCAGCTCCTGGTTTTGAGCCTGTGGTACTGTTTCATCGTGGGGCTGTCAGGTTTCTGAGCTCTCTGCTTGCTGCACCACAACAATCCATAGAAGATGTTTTGTCAGAAGATGAGGATATCAGGTGAGATGTTGCAGTTGTTAAGAGCTCTGTTGTCAAGATGTGCAAGGCTGTGTCCAAAATCACCCAATACCCTCATTTAATATTCACTATATTGCTTCACTAATAGTCCGTGTTTCAAACATAATGCTTGTGTTACATAAGTACAAAGAATTAAAAAAAAGTTGTTAGTGGGTGTTTCTTGAAGTTGTGTACTTTACAATAATTCCTTGCTGTTTTGACCTCACTCTCACCACCTAGCAATAGGTCAAACACACACACACAAAACAAAACATACATGGTCAAAAGATTAAAGGTGTAATATTTTAAACACACTCAACTTAATGTGTCAGAAAATAGGACATAGTGTTTTGAAACACCAGTTGATTTTTCCAAACTTTATGGAAAACTAAAACATCAATATTTATATAGAAATTTTCTTAAATATAAACTTTTATTGTAAGTGCTGTACTATGCTAACAGTAACAAACACAAAAGTTATTTTTATTATTTTACAAAGTCACAGTAACCTTAAATAAATGATAACCACAGTAAATAAAGGTTCATTTCCCAGAAAGAATTAACATGTATACAGTATACATACCTTTACATTCAAATATATTAACACTCAAATAGATGATGGGTAAAAAACAACAATAGGCAACCCAGGTTGGAATGTTGGGAAGACCCAAAATGTAGTAATTTCAACCATTACTAGGTTTAATATCGGGTCATTATTGCTGGGTTATTCTCATAATTTCTTCTGTGTTTTACTGTAAATCAAGACAATCATTAACAAAAAAAAGTCATTGACGACTCTGCCGTGAGAGCGCATGACATGAGACTCGATGGAAAAGTAATTTTCTTACATTAATCAAGTGTTTGATTAATGTAAGAAAAGAGTGTACATTAGTTACCCTCAAACAGTGCGCTATGTAAGGTTATGGGGTCTAATTTTAACAGCTTATGTGTTTCATGTTTATTTTTCCTCTCTTCCTCAGATGGAGTACAATTATTAAGGCAGATCAAAAGCTTGTAGTTCTGTTCACCACTGAAAAGGTTCTGTTTCTTTACAAATCTTCTTATACAAATATTATTTAAATCCAATGTCTTTTGTATTTTTATGTAGATGTAGCATGTAGATCAGTTTTGATGAGGCTATATTTGTATGTTTTAGAAAGGAGAGCACTTCCTGTATACTCAGAGATTTAACCCAAACGCTCTGCTAAAACACAGATTTGAGACTGAGCCAGGTCTCTCTGCACCGCTCAGCTTATCTGCAACATGCAGGGGCAACAGCATACACTTGTTCTTCTTGTGTAGGTTTCCATTCTATTTTTCCTACCATTCATGCCCACCATAACTGACAGTTAGTCACTAATGGCAACGTAATTTTTCTGCTTTTGTTCAGACTCTAACGGCAATCTTTATGAGAGTGTATTGCTGCTCAGAACTTCAGGAACTGAGGGTGTCCAGGCTCTGCCTCACTCCCTGCGTCTCAGTTTGCCTGTTGGAGAGGGGCATCTAAAATCTGGTGCTGTTGTTGTGCTTGATGAGGCCCATGTAGCTGTAGTTGGATTCCCTCATCCCTCGGCTGGATCTAGCAAAGGTCTTTACATTTGACTTTCTATTGTCCTCTTTTCTATTGTCACCCAGTGTTGGATTGCTGGAATTAAGATGTTATTTTCTGCAGATTACCTATGTATCTGGAATACTTGCTTCCAAACTCTTCAGGCTAGTAAAGAGATGCCAGGAAGGATCTATTCCCAGGTGTGTTTAACCTCTTTATAAACCCAGCAGAAAGATGTCTATTTGATCCAAAAATTAAAATAACACTTTTTCCCAACTACAGTTGTGGTGCTATGGTGAGAAGCTATATGTTCCTCATGGGAAGACTTTATCAGTAATTCCCTTTGAGTGCCAGAAGTCATCTCTCGTGGCAGCTATGGGAAAACTAAAGCAGTCTAGTCAGAGTGGTAAAGATGTTTTTGTTTAAATATGGTATACATGGCATATTCGTTAATTGCATGACCAAAAAAATGCTTCATGTTTTTATCAGAGTCCAAGTCACACGCCCTTGTGTCCTCCTGGACCACCCAGCTGCAAAATGACATCACAAAGACACCATACAACAGTAGAAGAATGTCAACCAGACATACTGTAAGACATTGTCGACTGCACCATTCATAAAAAAGGTCATAAAACACATTTGAGATGTTAAAAGGATGGCTAAAACCAGTTACATAACATTTGATTTTAGCCATGATTTTCAGTCTGAGACACATTTTGAGAATCCTAGAAGATTCCTGTGATCCTAGGCCAAAATCTGTAGACTTTGACCGCTAGTTTGAAATGTCTTAACATTTGAGGCAAAGTCTTGCAGTCTGGCTTCACCTGTGACGATGTATATTCAAGAACCAATATAAGCATGCATCAACTTTAAGGCTAGAGAATATATTTTTTGCTAGCCACTGTTTCAGTTCCGCTTGTAAATGTGGCTTACTGTCATTGAATTTATTACAAATTGTCAATGTAAAGCTCCATATGGGCTGTTTTGCGTGTTCATTTTTAACAAGTCCCGACTGTTTCAAGCTGGCCATGCACTGATTTTTAATAGTCCTTTATGAATGATGCTTGTCAGATTGTAGGACCATGATCTCAGGTGTAAGCCATGGCATACTGTGGGATCTTAGTTGTTTTTGATGTCAGACTATACTTACAAGATTTGAAAAAAACAGACCCATGCAAGAATACTCCACAGTTTTACGTGAAATTTGGTGACTGTGAGCCACATTCACATGTGGAATCAATGTGGTAGCTAATAAACAAAAATATCTTGAGCATTAATTTGATTCCTGCTCCTATAGGTTTTAATTTGACTTCAGAGAAGAGAAGTCACACTGCAGGACTGTGCCTCAAAACTAAGAACCCTGTCAGAACGTTATTCGGGGGAAAAATATCATTGCAATAGTCATTAATCGGGTGTTGGCGAACATGCCAAACTAGCAAAGACTACAGATTTTGGACTAGGATTACAGAAGCAGAACCAGAATCAGAATCGTACAGTAGATAAGTTTACACTCATAGTTTACATTTAAGTTAACACTCTAAGGATTATTGAAAAGGAACAATCTGCCCTGCTTAATTCAGTTTAAGTACCAAAATGCATTCTAAAATAAACACAGTCATACCCACTAAGCTATACATTTTGTAACATACATGCATTCTGTTATAAGATATTTTCTTAAAATTTAAATAGTCTAAAGTGAAGCTCCTCTCCATGGTGGACACAGGAATAGAACAAAAGGTATAGGCCTTAACACTGCAGTAACCATGTCAATGTAAACAGACAAAAAAATCCAACAACCTAGGACAGATTGACAAATTAGGTTGCATGTCGCATCTTTTATTTATTTAATTAACATGTTACTTGCATTACATATACTATAGCTAGACAATGTTTGACATATGCACATTTTATAAAATGGCAGAGGAAGATGAGGGCTTTGGAAGACAATAAAACATGTAATGCTCCTGTGTAGCAGTGTGAAAAGCACTATATAAAAATGAAGCTCAATTGCAAAATGCAAGGAACGGTTGATCAGTGATAGGTTTATAAAAATAATACTGTATATAATTGACTTGTAAAACAACTTTATAACGTCTATGCTTGTGTGTGCTATAATGTCTATAAATTTCTAATTTGGGCCATGTGAGGGGGCAATCTAAGCAAATGTGTACATGTGCTTAATCTGCATATTGTATAATTAAAATTTTAAAGACCGCCTTAGTTAAAAGATACTTATTGATTAAGGATAAATGAAAGCAATGATAGAGCTAATTGTTTAAGCAAAGTTTTGTATTTTGTGCGACCCAGTGTTTTTTCCAGATTTAACTTGAACTGAACATCACTTTTTTTTTTTTAATTGCAGAAAACATTTGAACTGTACATGATTAAGTTCTGATGCACCAGCACGTGTATTAAGTTAATCAAGTTTTTTAATTTATGTAGAGCAGTGCTGTATATTTTTACATTTTTTTGGTTATGTCTGCTACTGTCTGCTAATGTTTGTTTTTCCTGAATATTTCTAATCTACAGATCAAGCCTTCTGCACTGACAGTTGAACAGCTTATGGAATGCATTAAGGTATTAGGCTGCTTTTATTAATAATGTAATGGCTTATTCTGCTGATGAGTTTGTAATGTGTGCTTTTTGCTAGATGGGCACAGTAGAGAATATCCAAGTAGCGGTGGGTCAGTTTATTTGTCAGACTTCTCCGACTGATGTCCAGCTGGTAGCAGAAAGGATGGCATTTGAACTAGTGTCAAGATCTGAGACAGATGGCAACTTCTACCCTCATAATGCTTTTTTACAGCTGTTGAAAACGCAGTATCTCTGCCACAGGTCAGAACACAATACTGAACATTTGACAAAATCATTTCTCATCTACTATGTTTAAGTATCTGTGCTGATAGTATGTTTTTATGCAGTATGTGTCCTGAACTGCTGCTGTTGGCTCTGCAGAAGAAAGACTTTAGTCTCTGTCAGATTGCTTTCCAACTTTTCCCTGACATTCCTGAAGCCATTACATGTACCTTTCTCAAATCTGTTCTCAGGTACGTATTGCTCGCAGTGTTTGTCCCATAATTCATTTTAATTGCATAGAAATCTTGCATAAATATCCATAATTAGGAAAGTTGTAATGTATTTTTTTCGATACACGTCTTGCACATGATGGCAGTGATGGTGGTCCCCTGCTGTCTCATATAATTGCAAAGGACCAGAAAAAAGCATTATCCTACTGTTACACAAACATAGGGGTTATTTTATTTTGAATCATGGAGCTTATAGTTTTATTTTTGTTTTTTATTTTGTAGTCCTTATTATATTATGTTGCATAACAAAAGAAAGTCTTCTGTCGACTACCATCTTAGTGGAAACTCCTATTTTACTTTCCTGTTTACTTTCTAGGCTTATTGTGCCTGAATGATTAATTACACATATGTCCAAATCTTGAAAATTTGGCAAGTTATTTTGTAAACAATGGTGTTGTTGATGTCTTAAGTGGACAAACACTTTGAAGAAAAAGAAACAAGTTTGGAAAGAGTCTTACTTTCATCTTATTTTATAATGGGATTACAATGGGTTGTTTTGTCACAGCCATTTTTGTAATACACCTTTGTTGTTTTTACTTATTAGACAAGTATTTGTGGTATTTTAATTACAAAACATTTTTTGCAAATTTCTGGAAATGAAAAATCAGCTATTTTGATCGCAAAAATCACAGCAAAATCCTGGTTGTTTTTCTTTCCATTAAATTGTGTGACACTTCCACTTAGAGGTAATATTTCCTTATGGATCTCTGCTCTATAGTACTCCTGACTCACAAGTGGACACATTGAATCTTGATATGGACAGTGTAACGTTAATGAAAACTTTGACCCGGACCAGATGCCCATCTGAGGAAGATGGCCAACAGAATGGCTTACTTTTAGCTCTAGAGGACAGTGGATCTCATATCCCTAGCAGCAAGCCACAGAGAGAGTCCCTAAGCTTGGATATGAGCTGTCCTGTGGGGTTACACAAGGGTGCCCTACTGTATCCTTTATCTGTATTGGTTTACAACAAAAACAACTTTTTCATGTGTTTTGTGGTGGGCATGGTTCTGGTTCCATGTTTTTTTAACCTGTCTATTAGAAATGAGATTCTGCAAACAGCGTACAGTGACAGACTTCTTCTGCCACATCTGAAAGATCTCACAGTTCCACATGTCATAGTGAGTATTGGTAGTCCAGTTCCTCAAGAAAAAATGTGCAGTGCTCAGTTAATGTTCATGCAGTTTTATGTTTGCAGTTATGTACCAGAATGGCCATTTAACTAGTATAATGGTTAGCCTAGAGTAATGATTGTTTTTTTTTGCTTGATCTGCATGATGGACAATATGTCCTTTTATCAAGATGTAACCCTATAAAGTCAGGTCGTTTACTTTTTATTAAATAAAGTTTGAGAAATTGTGCTACTTCATGTAGCTATATATGCAGGATACAGCTGTCCTTGGACAGGCACACTGCTGTAGAATTTAGACCAAGTTGAATTTTCATCATCAAACTAATCTTTTGGGTCCACAAGAAGCTAGGACATTTTAATTCTATCTAATTGATTATTTCACAGACAGCGACAACTGTGACATTAACATGCATTTTGTAATAGCATTTTGTAGTCAACATCCTACTCATTTGTGTTGTATGGACCTGCATTGGTGGGACATTTTTCTCAAAAGCTTTTATCATTTTAAAATGGTCATATACATCTGGAATGACCTGAGGAAGGCAAGTAAATAGTAGTTTGATTTTTGAGTAAACTTTAAGGATTAGTCCCTAAAACTGTCACAAGAAAAAACCCCTGTTGGAGTTCAGGGTAAGGGTAGAAATCAGGGCACTGTTATGGAAAATTTGAACTTATGCTTTCGTGCACTTTTTTTTTTAGCTCTTTCTACAGTATCTTCAGTTCCTCTATCTTAAATATTCTCATGAGGCAGAAAAACAAATCCAAGCTCTACGTTCCCCAAGTATGGCCCAGGTTTGTCCTAAGTTATAAGTACTTAACACTAATACAAACTGAACAATAATGTAGTTTTGTATAGTAGTAGTTTTGTGCAGTTGTGCAATTGTTTTTCTTTCCTCAGATCGTGGACTGGATTTGTTTAATACTAGATGCTCATTTCACAGTCTTGGTTATGGCACCAGAAGCTAAAAGACTGGTTTCTGCGCTTCACAAATTTGTGAGATCACAGGTAAGGCATGTCTTATTATAAATGGGTTCATACTGTTCATGGCTTTGTTTTTTGTAATGCTTTAAAATAAAAATGTCTTTTAATCATTCTCAGGTAAAACTTTACACTGAGCTGGGCAAAATTGAGGGAAGTCTTCAAGTGCTCAAGAAATCCAAACAATCTGAAGATTTTGCCCTATACTCCATAAAAGTGATTGAGTTCTTTTAGATGCCCTTTACAGATTATTTTTAATAAAATTCAGCTAATTAACAATGTTATTTTCCTGTTATACACATCTGTTAATGCCAAGTAAATCATTCAAAAATATTTAAGATGTTTCCTAGAAGCGCATCCAGAATGTGATCTGTTTTACTTCCAGAATGCAGATCTGTATTTTTTTTTTCATTTAAACCATTCAATCCCATTATGCTAATTGTCTTATTCTAAATTAAGTGCTATACTGTCCATTTGTTTCAGATGAATACAT
Organism: Botia almorhae; assembly: GCA_036877575.1. Lineage (NCBI taxonomy): Eukaryota > Metazoa > Chordata > Actinopteri > Cypriniformes > Botiidae > Botia > Botia almorhae. The sequence goes on along the minus strand of JAZGTJ010006702.1, from coordinate 14,520 downwards.
TAATGAAATGACAGTTTAAAGTGATTAAACATAAGAACAAATAATCTGATCTAAATGTTTAAGAAGTTTCTTTGCTAACTTGCAATTTTGGTTTTACCAGTGACCTCTCTTATGGTGGCTTTTGTTTGGGATTATGGGCAGAGCTGTATGAGATTCATAAATTGTTTTTGTAGGAAAACACGACTGTGTCATCTCTAACTTCTGTCCTGTGACAGTTTTACAGCATCCTAGCATAAGTGGCAAGGGATAGATACTCAGACACTTCCTTCTTGTAGTTGTAAAAATGTAAAAAATGCCAAATGTTTGTACTGGGGGTTTGATTAAGGATGGGGTTAAGGGAAAGGGGTTGAAAGTTTGATTTACACTTATGGAGAGTGTGTTAACCACATATGCGTGTGTGTGTTTTGACACTGGTAAGAGCTGGGTTACTTCCAGTATCCATGCCTCAGACAAAACATGAAAGTGGAAGATTAATTCATTCATGGTGTCTTCAGTTAGTGTTCTGGTTAAAGCACATACCCCAGGGAAGAGGATCCATGTGTTAACACCTCTAAAGGTTTACTTATAACACATCTAAAAAAAAAAAAAATAAAGAATTAAAGATGAAAAAATTGGTTTAGGGTCAGTATTCTGTCTTCATCTAGTTTTCTGATTAAAGACCATGCCCCCAACTTGTTTTTCCAATCTAGCAAGGCCAAAGAAATGCAGTTAGCATCTAGAGTATATTGCAAATAACAATTACTAAATGCAAGAATGTCGTAGAGACTTATGGGCTCATATCGCTTGGCTTAGTAAGCAGCAAGACATGGTGACATTTTGACTTCATAGCCATTCCGTAGCAACCAGTTACAGTACCCTAGCAACCACCCCACTGACATCCATTGAAAAAAAAACCATAGACTTAATATTGGGGAGATCTTTGTGATGTTATAGCTCCGCATCAGAATGTTTTAGAAAATGTGGGGGTGGGCTTATATCGCTCAGCTTAGTAAGCAGCAACAAATGGTAACATTTGAACTTAATAGGGTGGTTGCTAGGGTGTCTCTATTGCCTTCCATTTAAAATGGTGAGAGGCATCAGAACATCATAGAGACAAGTGGGTGGCCTCTTTTGACTCAGACTGCCAAGTAGTCTTTAATTATTACCATAGTAACTGTCCAGCCATGCCCTAGCAGCCATTTAGAGCAACCAACATGAATTAGCTATATGTCAGCACCAGAACATGGAGACATAGGAGTTGGCTCATTTGATGCACACAAACACCTTATTGGTTTTACCCTGTTAACTGTCTAGCTACACCCTAGCAACCTTAAAATAAAATAAGCCATATTTTAGTATATCTGTCATGCTAGCATCATGTTAAGTCATGCTAACATAATGCATACTGGCACACTGGACACAGACATTCTGTACATGCAAGTTTAAATGGTACACCTTAAATAGAACGGGTTTAACTTTACTTTTTATTAAGTGGTCAGAATGGGGATGTAGCACCTGAGTTCAGAGACCAGTAGGCCATTAGTTAAGATAAAATAAACTGTACCTGAGTCTGCAAAGACACCTAGAATGTGTCCTAAATGTGAAAGTTACAGTCTGTGGATGGTGAGAGGCGTCTTGATAATGCTTCTTACCATCCATAGACAGCATGTGATGGATGTCCTTGATAAAGGGTAGCTAAACACCATAACTGCATTGAGCAGTTTTCACCACCCCCTGGGGGTCTTTTGTCTGAGACCAGTAACCATACAACACTGTGATGCAGTTGGTTAGGATGATAGTGTGGATGTAGAAGTTCAACAGGATCTGGGCGCATGGGTACAACATTAATACAGTAGATACAATAGTGAGTGAACATTTCTTTCTCTTTCAGCCTCAACACCACCTGAGCAAGTGGGTGTGAATGCCTGAAAGGTTTAATAGGGCTTTTAGGATGTTTTGATGTATTGTGTTTATGACCCAAGAACTTCCTCAACTCATCACACCTCATCTCCCTCTTTTTATAACAGATGTTTCGTTTTCGAAAGCGAGTTAGTTTGACTAAGTTTTTACACACTGAAGAAGATTATGTGAAACATGAGTGTTTACTGTCTGGAAATCTTACAAGATGGTATGAGTTTGAAAAGACTGTGTTGTACTTCTAGTCTTGTAATGCTATACAGTGGGGATCTGACTGATAAGCAATCACACAATGACCCCTAACTCATTTCTCTGGCTAAAGACTGGTCTTTATTTTACAGTTATGCTTGGAGTGATCTGCATGTTTGTGGTGATAAGCCGCTGTACATAAGTGGGTTGGCATGACACCTCATATGAGATACAGGATTGTCGCTGATCACTGTAAAAAGAACCCAGAAGATTGTGTTTATATGTTTTGTTGAGACGACAACACAAAGCTTTAGTAAAAACATTCCGTACTTCCCCTGATGAGAACAACAAATACTATGACATGAAGTTTGTGTTTCAGTGGAGAGACATTCGAATGCTTATGATTTTTTTTCAAATATTGACAAACTGTTTAGATGGTGTAAAACGTACAATCAGTACAAGTCCATAATGGTTCAGTTGTTTTAACCTGAGCAGTGTGTGAGGGCTGGTGAAGGCAAGCTAGTGACGCCAACCACATGCTATAACCATTAAAAGCCTGCAGTTCGGAACACTTACCACATTCAAAGCATCATGTCTCAGGAAACAATTTGTTCATGCTGCCATAGCTCCATCCAGGAGATCACACCTGTGATGATGAAGGATGGCACCACCCATCAAGAGCCTTCCCCCCATCTCATGACAACAGTTGGCTGGATAAATTCTTTACATAATTGGGTTACCACAACCTGACCTTCCTCAAAAGTCAGCACAAAGGCATTGCTGAAGACTGTAAAAGTCTTGATAGTTGTGCTGCTGATGGTTGCATCAGAACAGACAGATTTAAAAGGCCATTGTCGCTGCGCTACTGTCTGGGAAGAAGAGTGCCTGGGCTGTGAAGTGGACCATCCAAGCCAAATAAAACACTCCTTGTTTGAACCTTCTACTTATTTCTTTGAGGAGCTGGTCCGTAAATTGTGTAAATCGGCCTTTAAATGCATTATTGTTAGTGCTTTGAACTGTTGTGATTTAAGGCCTCGCCCACAGAAGATTCAAGGAGCTGTGGATGCTATTTTGTGTGAGCTGCAAGATAAACCCTTTATTGTGAAAAAATGTAACACAATTAGGCAAGCTTGTGGGCAAGCAGTGCAAAATGTTGTCTGCGACAACTTGATTTAAGCTTGATTGTGCCTATAAGATGCCAAACCTGTAGTGCTACTGACCTGGGTAAGAGTTTAAATAAAAAACACATTAAGTCTGAGCTGACCAATAGTTTGTATGTGGTCATTTCTAACAGTGCTGATGTGTGTTTACCAACAAATGATTGTGTGTAATCAATGATATGTGTAACCATCCTGATGCTAGAGCTGTGGAATAATAAAGTGTTTGGAATAATCTTATTCTGGTGAGCTCTAATGCTGATGCTGGTTTCCCTGTTAATGTACTCATTAAAAATGTCCTACATGTATTTGGTAAAAATACTGGCAATGTCATCACTTTGTGTGTATATGTGACAGATATATGTATAGCCATGCTGTCAAGAAAAAAAATCAAAATCTAGACTGATTGGCAAAAACATCATTACATGTGTACAGTTCCTCACTATTTGGATGAGGTGTAATGCCATAATGTTCTTGTTGTTGTTCAACACCATAATCTTGTTGTTGTTGTTGTTGTTTAACGCCATAATCTTGAAAGAAATCAAAGAAGTTTGTGTCGAGACACAGAAAAACATACAGCACGCGTCCTTCAGGTCTATGGTCATGCACTAGTCCTGGTGTTAAACATTATCATTTTGAATGGGAGCTTGCAAAGGTCCCAATTTGGAACACATAGATCTAGGAACAGGCATAAACCAGGGTGAAGTAGGAGGCAGGAACCCCCTCTTAATTTTGGCTGGGGACAGGCTCCATTGTGCCCTTTATAAGGAGGACATCAATGTCCACTCACAGGATAGTTGCATCCTCAGCTCAACTGAAGCCTTGGGCAGGCCTGGCAAACTGAAGCACAGTTGAGCGCCAGACACCATACCCCTGTGGGTGGACCTTTGAAAAAGGTGGCAACATTTGGTAATGCCAGGAAAGACGCTTCCACCTGGGAAGAAAAGGCGCCCTAGCAGGGTGCAAAAGCATTACAACCCAGGCCCCGGTACCAGTCATCAGCTGCAAACATTCCAGGGTAGGTGGAAGATTTCATCAAGATTTTCATCACCGGATGTTCATAGCTGCCTTACAGCACACCGCACACCTCACACCTCCACACCCAAAATGGGGGAGCGAGTCATCTGCTTCCGATGGCACGAGCCCAACCTCAAATTTCGCAATCAATAACCATGTCTCTAGTGGAGCTCTGGTTGTGACAGCGAGCTCACCAAGGTGGGATGCTTATTACATCCAACAACTGAAACAGTTAAGACATACAGTCTGTGGGGTTAATAATTTTTACCTGACAAAAACGCTTTCATTGTGTTTTCCTAAAACACCTTCAGTGCTTACATGTCCTTACATTCTTATGCAGTGGAAGGAAAGTGCAAGCAACATCTGAAGTGGCTCTTACTTAAAAAAGAAGGAGACCGCAATGTCAAATGGGCACTTCTCAGAGAGATAAATGCATGCTTTACAAACACTGCCTCAACATAGCACATAGCACTTTACACATCTGAGACACAACACAGAAAGAGAGAGAGGCACTGATCGCATTTACATTTAAATAAAAGCATTTAGCAGATGCTTTGATTCAAAGCGACTTACAAGGTGAGGAAAACAATTAAGTGAAAAATTACAAGGAGGCAATAACATCTGCCGTGCCCAGTTACACTTTACCAAGATTCCAACATTTCATTGCTTGATAGAGGCTATACCTGTAGGGAGAGAGGAGAAAAGTTCAGTAGGTTTTTTAATATATAACTGTGTTGTTTTGGCAATGTGGTCAGAAAATGTCCGTTGGTCATCAAAGCCACCCCCAAGGTTTTTGGCTGTCCTTGTTGGTGTTAAGGTTGTAGAGCCTAGCTAGACTGTTAAGGTTGTGTGTGACAGTAGTTGTAGGTGGTGAAGCCCTCGTGCTTATTTTGTGTTTGTATGATTCCTTCCTTGTTTGAAACCAGAGATCAATAAAAGATCTATTTTTGCTTTTATTATCTATTAACTGCTTTTTTAATGCCAGGGAGACCCGAAAGTTTCACAGTGGTGCTGAAACCTATATATATATATATATATATATGTATGTATACATATATGTTTTTTTTGGAATATGCTGCAAAGCGTCTGCACCACTGGGTGAGCTCGTCAAGTCTCTCGCAAATCTACACCAAGTTCTCCTGGAGCTGCAGAAAGATTAAGAACAGAGGTTTCACTCTCTCCTTGAGAGGCAACAAGAGGATCGACAACTGTTACGATCCACACTGGCACAAGGGGCTGGTGGCTCCACTCCCACGAGCAGCAACTCACCGCCGCACCTCCTGCTGCAAAAAATGGGGGCCGATCATACTGCGGAGGCATGCACTTGGTCAGAAGAGCACTGGGCAGTAATGGCTGATCCTGCTTTTGTCGGGGGACACCCAGCTCACTGCCCAACAACTGCCAGTGCGAAGCCTCCTTGCCTATAAGGACCTTAAAAAGGCAGCCGGTGGGCTGCAGCCTTGAACAACAACGCCAGCGCTTCCAGTAGCTGACCCTCCAAAATTGTGGACAATCGTTCGCCTTCGCTCAGCATCTCCGGAAGTCTTGTCGTCAATGGTTGTTGCTTGTTGAGCATGATGCCAATGGGGTCATGAAGATGGTGGTGCTGGAAAAGTTCTCCCTCTGACTGCTGAAAAGAACAGCGGAATGGGTCTAGTGCCATCACCCTGAAACCCTTGAGGCCGCCACCCAGTTGGCGAAGGACCAACTGGCAGCATATGGGAGGGTCCCTAGCCCTTCTCTCTGTCTCTCCCCCGTTCTGCTTCTCTCTCCTCTCTCCCATCTGTCCCTGCTCCAGGTCCTGGGACTCCCGGCGGCCGATTCCAGCTCCAAGGATGTGGCAGAAGAGGGTCTCACGAAAAGCCAGCCCCATACCTCTTCCAAGCTGGCCGACCCCACACTCCAGAATGGGAATTACCCCTGCAGCTCCTGTATCCTTCTCTGCACCGCCAGCAGTGTGGAGGGGTAGTCCAGGCCACTCTGTTGGCACTGCGGGGAACCAGGGCACTTCTGGGATCAGTGTCCATCCATGGAAGTGGATACACTGATCCGGGTCCCCGAAGTGCTGCCGGGTGCCTACGTTTGAGCCTGGAAGAATTATATACCCATAATACATATTGGGCATTGGTGGATTCCGGTTGCAACCATACCTCTATCCATCAATGCCTGATGCAATCTGGGGCATTGGATACGAGCTGCGCAGTAAAGGTGAGGTGTTTTCACGGGGACGTGAACACACTATGGTTGTGGTCACAATTTAATTTGGGACCCAAAAGAGTTGAGAGTTGAGGTGCATGTTAATCCCCACCTCAGCCACCTGATAATTTTGGGGATGGATTGGCTGCTATTTTCTATACTATTAAAGTGGATGTGTAAGGGTGACTTGCAAAAACTAAGCCAACCGGGACGTGAGGCTGGCTGTGGCTGGTGAAGGGACCCCAGGTACATCTGGTGCAAGGTCGGGGGAAAGCGAGTCGACGTGGGGAGAGGCAATAGTCTTCTCTCCGCTTGTGGGCTTTTCCCTCAAACAATCTCGAGATAAGACCTTGTGCATTTAATACTGTACAGTCTATTGACAGTACCCTTGTTGACCTCACCCAAGCTCTCAAGTACCTCTATTTTGTGGTGCTCTGTGACCCAATTTTTGATTCCAAAGGGCCGTCTGGAAATGCATTTTCAGGCATCTCATTTAAATCAGATGACTGGCCATTTAGGACAGGATAAAACACTTAACCGTCTCATGGCCCATTTTGAATGGCCAGGCATTCATGGGGATGTCCACAGGTGGTGTACAGTGTTTCGCAAACGTCAGCTGGTTAACTCCCCAGTCATCCCAAAAGCGGCAACTCCCCAAGACCCAAAAGGTCTCTCTTTCGTTAATCGAGGTCCCATTCGAGAGAATTGCTGCATATGTCACAGCGTACTTGGATGATATCATTATATACATAATGTTTGGAGGCGGCATATGCAGCACCTACGAGTGGTCCTGAGGTCTCTGTGCGTGGGGGGCTCACGGTCAACCTGAAGAAGTCTGCGATTGGCTGGTATCTGGGCTTCCACTAAGGACATGGACATGTGTGGCCAACCTGCCCATGTCCTAAGACCAAAAAGGAGGTGAGACAGTTCCTGGGGCTGGCTGGCTATTACAGAAATTTTGTTCCAAACTATTCGGACATCACCAGACCCTTGACTGGTCTCACTATAAAGGGGGCTTCAGACCAGAGTGCTCTGAGCCTTAACCCTTGTTAAGGCTGCACTGTGTGGTGGGCCATTGTTACACTCCTGATTTTTCTCTCCCTTTCATCCTGCAGACGGACACATCGGAACAATAGCAGTACGATAGCAGTACTGTCCCAGATGGTGGGGAGTGAGGTGCTGTATATTAGTTGAAAAGTCTCTATGAGAGAGACTAAATACAGCACCATCGAAAAAGAGTGTCCAGCCATCAAGTGGGAGGTCCTCACTCCTAGATACTACCTGTTTGGCTGGGCTTTTACCCTATGTTTGGACCATGCCCAGCTCCAATGGCTCCATCACATGAAAGATACCAATGGCTCTCTGGCCTGAGCCCAGAGGGGGTATGTGGAAAGTGTGGCATGGTTTCGACATTGCTGCCAGCGGAGAATTAGGTTTTGGAGATGAAATAGTTATGGAAAATGCCTCCCTCGTAATTAAACCTAATAGCTGTTCTCGTTTTGCAGTGAGTCAAGAGACAGGTTAAAACAGGGCTGCTGGGGAGTGAGCTGAGGACAAGACTTAAGTTGGAGAAATTCCATCTTCGTTATTTTTGAATGCTGAAAAGCCCTTGTGCTTTTTTGTGTTTGTTTGATTCCTTCCTGGTTTGAAACCAGAGATCAATAAAAGATTGGTTTTTTCTCAGATGCTCTCCAATTTTGTTTTGCTATATTTTAATGCCAGTGAGACCCCGAAAGTATCGCAAGGACCTAATGATGTTGTGTAGATGGAGAACAGAAGGGGTCCAAGGACTGACACTTGAGCGACCCCTGTGACCATATGATGTGGTATGGACAGCCCACCTCTCCATGACACCCTGAATGATCTAGATCATCAGAGAGGTAGGAATGAAACCATTGGAGTGCACTTACTTGGATCCCCAGAGAGGACAGAGTGTGAAGAAGTATCTGGTGATTGACCATGTCAAAGGCTGCAGACAGATCTAGTAGCATGAGTATGGAGGATTTAAACTCTGCCTTTGCTGTCCTCAAGGCTTTGGTGACCAAAAATATCAGTGGAGTGCAAGAGGAATGATGATGTCTGGTTGAAAACAGCTTGTTCAAGTGTTTTCGCTTTGAAGGAATGAGACATTTCTGTAATTGTTAGTAATAGAAATGTTAAGCGTGGGTTTTTTAAGCAGTGGCGTAACCAGGGCTTGCTAAAATGTGGTGTGGAAGGAGCCATTAAGAAAGGATTTTGATGAGTTGATGATTTGTGTGATGATGTAAGTGAGCTTGATATGGCCTGTGGGAGATGGGAGGAGATTAGGTCCAGTGGGCAGGTAGTAAGGTGACAGGAAAGAAGTTTGGAAACCTCAGCTTCACTGAGTGTGGAAAAAGAGGTGAGCAGGGGTTTGGGTGTGGGTGGGTCAGGTCTTGGAGATGATGGTGGTGTGAACTGGCTGCTTATGGATGCTATTTTGTTTGTGAAAAACTCTGCAAAGTCTGCAGCTGATAAGGAGGGTGTGGGTGGAGGTGTAGGAGGACAGAGGAGGGAGTTAAAGGTTCTGAAGAGCTAGTGAGCATCAGATGTATTGCTGACCTTGGTGGTGTAATATGCAGTTTTAGCGGAGCAGACATCAGTGGAGAAGGACATTAATGACTGATACTTATGAAGGTCAGCAGGTTCTCTGGTTTTTCACCATTTTCTTTCAGCCACCCTGAGCTTGACTGGGGTTCACTCAGGACTTCAGACAGCCAGGGATTGGAAGGGGTAGCGTGACTTTGCCTGGAGGAGAGAGGACAGAGGTTGTCATGGTTGTCTTTCAAACAACTCTGAAATATCAACACGTATACTAATCAACACAACTGAAACAAGGTAAACCAGGTAAACAAAATAAGTTAAGCAATGACTTACACACTATTGCTGTCTCTTGCTGATTAATCTCTTCGATCCTTCGATCACATCCAGAAATGCATGCATGGATAAAACATCTTAAAAAAGATGCTACCCATGAGCACAGCTCTTTAAAAAGGAATTTGCTCTTTGTAGCTTGGAATCTCTTTTAAAATGCATTGTTAAATGGTGTTTTGTCTATTTGCAACAGCAACCAATCAAAGCAAAGCAAATAAAAAAACAATATATCCTTGCAGAGGAGCTGGCACCTTGCAGAGGAGCATGACGCATGTAAACCACTGTGTAGGGCATTTCTGGGGGTGGCTCTTTCTTTCTTAGTAGTTCGTTATAATGAGATGGTGCCCCCCCCCCCCAAGGCAGGTAAAAGTGCTACTGTTTACAATAATATACAGGAATATGACCTTGTTGAGTTATTTTAGTTTTGCTTTTTTCTAATGTATTATTAATTTATTGAATTCTCCAAAAGAGGCACAGTGTAACACCCATTACTTGTATGACCAGAGTCTTAAAAGATTGAATTTATTTAAATTAAAAAGCAAAAACTTTAAAACATTGATCCTGATAATCTAAAGACGACAAAACTAAAACTGAAGATAGAGTTGCCGCACTAGTAGTCGTAGATTTGAGTTCTGGAAGCAATTTTGGTAGGATAATTTTCAACAGACTGCACAACTTAATTTAAAAATTAGAACATCATTCTATTTTGATGTTTGACCTTTGTCTCACGTTGATGATGTCATTGTCTTTTTACGTCACTTCCTGGTTTTGTTTCATTGTTTGCACTTGTGTTTTGTTGATTGCTCTGTGTATTTAAGTTCTTGGTTTTCGTGTAGTGGGTGTGGGTTATTGTTTGTAGTCGGTGGTTTTCCTAGTTCGCTGGTTGTTCATTGTCCTAGGTCAAAGTTCTCTCGTGGTTACCTGGTTTTCGGATATTCGCTCTTGCCTTTTGGATTACTTTCTTTGGATTACGTTGTTAGATTCTTCTGCCCCGGTTTTGTATTGTATGTTTTTTCACTGTGTTTTTGTATTTTGGTTTTCACTGCTGTCTGCACTTGTCATCGCTCTTTATTTTTAATGGTTAGTGTTTGTGTTTCTCATTGTGTTTTTTTTGTTTTTGTGTTTTAAATATTCTTTATTATTTAGTCCCCGTGTTCACGTCTCCTTTTGTCACAAACACTACCATCAACCCAGCCCCTCACCGTAATAGTGTTCTTGAAACATTTCCAATAATTTTAAACAAATGAAACCAGTATTTGCTATGTACACTACCGTTTCTATACGTCGCAACATAGGCCTAGCATGTGGAGGTGCAGGAAAGTTGTACCCCTGAAAAGTTTGGTTATGATTCAAGTTTAAGTTTATTTATATAACGCTTTTCACAATGGCACATTGGTACAAAGCAGCTCTACAAATTAAAAATACAGAATGAGAATATTTTCATTGTTCTATATAAAATAGAATAAGAATGTTTTAGAATAAAAATGAGTGAAAATATAAATTTATGAAAAGAAAAAAATAATAACGCAATGTACAAAGTATTATCCTAAGCAAATGTTCTAACCTAATGTCAGCAGTCTCCCAGTAAGCAAGCAAACAGGGTGACAGTGGCAAGGAACCAAAACTCCAATGATGTATAAATGGAGAAAAAAACTTTGTGAGAAACCAGGTTTAGCAAGGTGGGCCACACTGAAGCTGCAGTCCGTAATTACCATTGGTTAAAGAAAGAAAGGCTCAACTTAAATGATTTAAAACTATATAAACTGATTTAAAACTACTATGATTTAGAACTGTGGGTCTGATTTAGTGACATCAAAGAGATAAATAAAGGATGTGTCAATTGAGATGCTGTAAAGCATTGCAGTGGTTCTTGAGGAGCAAATTTTAGGTGAATCTTCAGGTAAAGACACGTATGGTATTTCTTATGGTTTTGATTTTCTCTGTGAAAAAGTTCATGAAGTAATTACTACTAAAGTTTGATGGCATATTGTCTTCAGGTAGTGTTTGTGTATTAGGTAATCTGGCAACTGGATTAAATAGAAACCTAGGATTATTTTTATATTTTGTGTGTAGCCTTTGCTGCTTTTAGAGCCTTTTTATATTGGGACATACTGTCCTTCCATCGTCCTTCCCTAATCTGAAAACCTCCAGATTTGATTTATTTCTGCTCAAGGTTGCAGGTTTATCTCTTTAAAGTAAGAGTTATATGCTCCATATTATACCATGGAGCAATATTTTTCTCTTTAAATATATAGTCTATGTCGATTGTTATTTTATCTAGATATTTAGCATTATGGGAGTGCTAATTAGGTTAGATAGATCAGGCAAGGCATTTGTGAATTTGTCTTTGGTGGTTGGGGTAATGGTTCTGCCCATTTGATAGCATGGAGCAATACTCCATGCTAACAATCGCAATTTGTATTATCCTTTAAAAAAGATGGTGATCAGTGATCTCATCACTTTGCAGTGTGATATCTATATCTATAGGGTCCAGTCCATGTGATATAATTAGATCTAGTTAGTGATTAATGCAATGAGTAGGTCTAGTAATGTTTCGTGTGACTCTGAAAGAGTTTAGAATATTGAATGAATAAATGAAGAATTTTTTTGCTTACTATTTTATTTTAATGTTATATCTTATTCCTATATCTTACTAAATTGAAACAATTTAATGTCTGAAACATTTGGTATGTTAATATTAGTTAATATTTAGTTAATATTTTCGATTGCATTGTCAAGGTTTTCAGAGTTATCGGTTATGACAATTGAGACAGTTCAGGTAGATTGCTGATAAAACAATATTTAGTGGAATTTATCGTTCTACTGTATTTGTAGCAAGGAGCAAATTTTTCAACCACAGATATATGTATTAAAAAGGACACCAGATAGTGATCTGAAATGTCTTTGCTCTCCTGCAGAATATTAAAGTTGTCAACATTTACACCATAGAACAGTAATAAATCTAAAATAATCAATACAACAATGAGTGGATCCTGACACGCTGTGAATTTAAAATGTCTTTGAAAGCCAACCTCAATGCATTTTTTTCATCTTTATCTTTATTTTGTGCTGTCTAAGTCAGCAAATTCTTTGATAAAGTCTGTGGGGTACCATGGTCTGTATATAGTAGCCAGTAGAAATGGCAAACTGTTTATCTTTTACACCAGTTTAGAACCAGATGTGCTCAGAAGTTAAACTGAGCACAATTACTTCAAAAGAATTTTATCTGAAATCACATCTTTGGGTGACTTAGAAAAATATTCCTGTAAAGTGCAACAACCCCTTCCCCTTTGTCCTTTGGATGAGGCTTGTGCTTATAACAATCATTTTGAGGGATATACTCATCTAATGTGATGTAATCGACTCGTTTTAGCTATGTCAAACAGAGCACATCTAGGTTATGATCTGTGATCATATCATTAACAAAAAGTGTAGAGAGATCTAATAATATTCAGAAAACCAAGACTTATTAGTTGTTTGTCTGTATTATGTATCTTTTATGTTTAACAGTGATTCCATTGTCATTAAATAGGGTCTTAGGGAGTGGCCATTTGATGACTGCTAAAACCTTCTTGTCATCCATAGCCACCCCCTTGTGACTGATACGTAACCTAAGAAAGTAGTACTCGTGGTGTGGAACTCACACTTCTCTCCCTTTACATATAAATTGTTTTGAATCAGATGTTGGAGAATGGAGCGAACATGTACGACGTGTATATCACGGCATATACCATTCACAAATGATTGGACCGGGATCCCCGCAAGAGACCCCGTTGGCAGGGGTGCGGCCAGCATACACCGCCACCTTGAGCCCCCTCTGATGGCCAGCTTCAAAGCATTGGATGGCCACCAGTCCGCCTGAGCCCCCACGAATGGACTCGTGTCTGGTCTCCGTTGCAATTTTTAACAGTGCTCTAAAGGGAAAAAACAAAAAGTGAATTTCAAATATTTTGGATTGAGAATTAAAGCCAACACATAACTCGATCCGTGCGCTGCTATTCCAGCTGCCGTGGTGGCTGGTCCTCTGCCAGAGACCCCATCACCGGGATCCCTGCAAGAGACCCCGTTGGTCTGTTCTCCGCCGCAATATTCAACCCTCTGGGGTCGACAAACACACCGGCGCATTTTGAAGCATGTTTTCATGATATTGCGGAAAAGAATGTAAAATGCTCCATCATTTTTGATCGTACAGATAGAACCAATACGTTATTCGAATCTGTAATGGGTCTATTTTTATTTGTATACACTCATAATAACAATAAAACCTTGTGCTTTTATAAAAAGAATAAAACAGACAGGGTTCGCACTCTGCCTTCGCTTTCTCTGTGATCTCTTTTCAGACGCAAATGAAACAACCTAAATCTCAGTGAAAACGTGCCCCACAGACATAAAACATATACGTACAGAGAGCTTGAAATGTGTACCTTTACATAAACCAATTCAAATAAAATACAAATATTCTCTTTTTAAGTAATCCGTATGAAAGTTAGATGTATATTTTCTCGTGTATCACCTCATTACCGCTAATGTGATCCCGCCTCGCATTGAGCGCGCTGTTCATATGTCATATAGCATGTCAAAACTTCTCCAGGGCTCCAAAACACCCTCAGACCCCAGAGGGTTAAAGGTTTTTTTTTATTTACTAGTCCAGGGGACAGACACAGTTTCTATATTATGATATTTAGATGGTTCTTTGTGTTGTAATTGATGTGTCTTCTGTGACGTATAAGGGCTTAACCAGACTGGGTTAAGCCAGTCTGTCTGATTTTTGACCTGGGCCCCAGTTAGTTAAGTATTAGAGTATTAATAGCAAGACTATGTGCCAGATTTTTAGAAGAGCAGCACCACCCCAGGGGGGATGGAGGCCATCTTTTTCAACAGGTCAGGTCTACATCAAAAACATTTCCAACCCAGATGAACCAGAACTGACCCTGTTCTGGGCCACAGTTTGATTTTATTCTGGCCCAGATCCGGCCCACACCAGACGCTTACATCCGGCCCACATACCGCATGGAATGATGGCACTTGGGCGGTCCACTCCTGTTTGCCAAATCTGAGCCACAAAAAAGCCATAGCAATACCACATATCAGCCAGAATTCAACCAAATGAACCAGAACTGACCCTATTCTGGGCCACAGTTTGCTTTTATTCTGGCCCAGATTCAGCCAAACC
>JAZGTJ010006701.1:6259-24339 GCA_036877575.1 Botia almorhae | reverse complement strand
AGTGAAGTTTAATGTTGATCTAGGAACATGATCACAATCCGGTGAATTCATAAAATACGAGGTCAGACATCACATGTAGTAACTACCTAGTTTGGTTTGCACTTCAACACTGCATGCCTTGATGTTATCATATGTTTAATGCCTATGAAACAAAGCAAAAAGTTTCTGATAATTCTGTCATTTACTTACTTCACTTTATTTCCATTTGTTTATATGCCAGATGCTTTTATACAAAGTGACTTTGCAAAGTGACAGTGCATTTAAGATCTACATTTTATAGATTGTGCGTTCCCTGGGAATCAAACCTAAATCTTGATGTTGCATACAAGACCATCTGAGCGGTCACAAAGATCCAAACAAGACCTAAGGGCAAACTATACCTTACTGTATGATTGACATCAGTACTGGGAAAACACTTGTAGGTCTTTTGGGCTATTTCCTCTGTGACCGTAAATTGGGTCAGGCTGTACGGTTACCGAGAAGATTAGTGTGTGGCTCTGATATTTAGAACATAAAAACACTTTTAACGCTTTCCAGACAGAAGCAAAATAAATGGCGTATGTATCAAAGCTCATGTCTGGACAAACAGCTCATAGCACCTTATTAATATAAAGATCTGTACATGCACAGCCTGCCTACATTCATTATCGTTTATTATTTGTTAAAATGATTTTTCATCTCTTAATAAACACGTCTCTGTTCTTGTTTTGCATTATAATTTATGGAATAAGGTTGAGTTTTTTATTGTAGTAATAATTACAAACATATTTTGTTTTTTTGTTTTTAAATATGTTCTCATATCTTCATGTTTGACTCTTATTCACACAATGGTATTAATCTCTTAGTAAAGTGAAGCAAATTCGTTTACTCATTCAAATGTGCATGTCTGTGTGTGTCCCTGCACAACCCCCCTCTATCCCAGGCTGCTTATCAGTATTCCATGCATTTGGAGTGGGAATATGCAACCTTACCAAACCCACCAGGAAAGACCAAGCCGGCCCCTTTCACATGAGCAGAAACAATGAGAACCGCCCCAGTCCTATAATCTCATACACCCACCCTTGTCCTTTAAAACTCAATGTCACTGCGTCCTAACCAGCCCCATAAAAGATCGTGTGATGTGAAGTGGTGAAAAAAAGGCATTGGAGGCAAAAGGAGCATTATATACATGCATTATATATTTAAATAATTCGTATATCAATGGAGTACCATTTCTTATATTCACATTATAAATAATCATATAGTGTTTTTTCCAGTGTTGAGATGGTTAAGAAATAGTTTAAAAAATTGTCAAGAGCCACTGTTTAATGAAACAATGCAATAAACTGGATCATAACACTCATAATATTCTATGCTATGGTTAAGGTTCTATGCTAAATGTTAATGCCTCTCTGTTTTATTTTAACACCGTCCTAAGCGTTTAATAAACCGAGAAACAAAACAAAAACAAAGGCACTGCTTGGACAAAACTAGATTAACTTTAATCTGAACAGTTTCAAAGACATACACGACCTGTGATTTTCCACATTGAACCTCTGTGAAAAATGATGTCAAATCACCTACTGTTCAACAAAAAAACTCTTCAAAAAAACACAGAATATTAATAAACAAATAAACGAATATTAATAAACAAGTATGACAAATATCATACTGTTGAGGCTCCATACGGTGGACGCTCCATCTCCCTCTCCACCGCAGCAGCAGAGGGAGCCATCTCCGGAATACTGACTGCTTCACCATGGACTACAATTCCCACAAGCCTTCACTACTCATCTGATTACTTCCTGCTGCACACCTTATCATCATTCCACCAAACACATATAAACTGAACTGGAACTATCACTAGTTGCGAAGTCTTGTTTGCCTTGTGTGACATTACTGAGCGTTTTCATAGTTTACCCTGCTGTTTTGTGTACCAACTCGGATTGTTTTTTGGATATTAATTCTTGCCGTCTGCCTACTATTGGATTGTCTTGCTGCCTGCCTCGATTGTTAAGTCTGTTTTCTCGTTTTTGATTGTCTGCCGCCTGCCTCGACCCTTTGCTTGTTTCATGTTTATGATTGTTCGCTGCCTGCCCCGACCCTTGCCTGTATCTTTACCATCCGAGTTTATCTTTGACATTTACCTATTAAATACTGCAGATGGATCCAAATGTCTCTAACCAATCATTACAGAAGACTTTGTCATTACAGGATCCAACAGTTCTGGCACAGATGTCTACTGATCTCACGTTACAAGCTACACAGATCGCTCATCACCAACAACAGCTCTCTCGTTTAACCACGCTAACCGAAGAACTGGTGAGGGCTTTTCAGGGAGCCCGAATTAACACAGCAAAACCGTTTTATCCCGGTACAGTCACACCATCACTGGCATTGGGAGCCGCATCTGGTCCGGTAAGCCCTCGATTGGCATTCTCAGAAAAGTTTGATGGAAACCCTACTGTAAAAAAAATGTATTACAATGCTCTTTATTTGTTTCCCAACAACCCTCTCTCTTTCCCACTGAATCTAGTAAAATAGCGTTTGTATGTTCTTTGTTAACCGGACGAGCGCTGGATTGGGCAACGGCCAATATCAGCTTTAAAGCTGATATTCCGCAGAGGTTTGAATCCAGATCTCCAGGCTGAATTGGCTTGCCGTGAAGAGGGAAGAAATCTGAACCAGTTTTTTTAATTAACTATACAACTGGATAACCTTTTACGCTCTCGCAGGCACGGATTAAGATATCAAACTCCTCTTCACGGTTCTCTAGAGGGACCCATGCAACTCTGGCTATACTCACCCCAGAAGAGCGATCACGTCGCATACAGCATCACCTTTGCTTGTATTGCGGAGAGGCAGGCCATCTGAAAATTTCCTGTCCTGTAAGACCTAGCCCCAATCGACGACTGGTGAGTCTAACCACCACTCCTTTTACTCCTTCTAATGTTCTCTCGTTACCTGTGACCCTATATATTGCAGACCAGACCATAGATACCTGTGCCTCAGTTGATTCAGGAGCCGCTGGAAACTTTGTCTATCGATTTCACTCAAAAATATCATGTGGCTTTATCATTGTTCTTTGACAGTGGAAGCGTTAGATGGACATCCCATTGGAGGAGATGGATCCACTCACCTGACTTTACAGCTGAAACTGAGAGTGTGGTTGTTGCACAGTGAGGAGATACAATTTTATGTTATTTCATCAGCTCATCATTCAATTATATTGGGTCTACCCTGGTTGCAGAAACACGAGCCAGTCATTTCATGGAGGGAACGTGAACTTCAACAATGCTCTCAGAACTGTCTACAGAATGCTAACCGTAAGGACAGTCCAAAGCCTTCATTAACCCCTGATTCACAAATTCCTGAACCCTATCAAGATTTAAGTGAAGTCTTTCATAAACAAAAGGCCACTCAGCTTTACCCACATCGTGACATTGATTGTGCAATAGAATTAGTGCCCAGTGCAGCTCCTCCCAAGGGTCGTATATTCCCTTTGTCACAACCCGAGTCCAAGGCCATGAAGAAGTACATACAAGAGGAATTAAAAAAAAGGTTTTATTAGACCGTCAAACTGTCCCGCCTCAGCCGGCTTCTTTTTTGTGAAGAAGGATGGAGGACTTAGGCCTTGCATTGATTAACGTGCCCTAAATTATGTTACAGTGAAGTTTACATACCCCTTGCCCTTGGTACCAGCAGCATTAGAACAGCTTAGAAAGGCCAAGTTCTTTACCAAATTAGATTTGCGCAACGCATACAATCTTATTAGGATTCGTGAGAGAGATGAGTGGAAAACCGCTTTCTCTACTACCTCTGGCCACTATAAATATTTAGTCATGCCCTTTGGCCTAGCCAATAGTCCTTCCGTGTTTCAAGCTTTTATGAACGACATATTTAGAGATATGTTAGAGAGGTGGGTGACTGTATATATACGTATTAATGATATCCTAATTTACTCAAATTCATTCACGGAACATGTATCTCAGGTCAGATCTGTGCTTATACGTTTTCTAGAACATAATCACTATGTGAAATTGGAAAAATGTGAGTTTCACAGGTCTAGTACTTTCTTTTTAGGTTATATAATTAGTAGAGAAGGAGTCTCTATGGACGAGCAAAAGGTTGACTCTGTAACTAATTGGCCACAACCTCGCACAGTTAAGGAGTTGCAAATATTTCTAGGATTTGCACATTTTTATTGTCGTTTTATAAGAGGGTTCAGCACAGTAGCTTCACCACTAACCGCAATGACTAAGCAGAGTAGAGGTAGATTAGCTTGGTCACCTCAGGCCGAATTAGCTTTTCAAGAATTAAAGAAACGATTTACCTCAGCCCCCATCCTAAAACATCCTGACCCTAAACTCCAATTTATAGTTGAGGTCGATGCATCCAATACCGGGGTAGGAGCAATTCTCTCCCAACGTCAGGGTGATCCTCCAAAATTATATCCTTGCGCCTACTTTTCCTAGAAACTATCTTCAGCCGAGCTTAGCCATTAGCCATTAAACTGGCCCTAGAGGAATGGAGACACTGGCTCGAGGGGGAAAATCAATCATTTATAGTTCTTACCGACCATAAGAATCTAGAATATTTACGTAAAGCTAGGAGACTTAATCCACGTCAGGCTCGCTGGGCACTGTTTTTCACTCGTTTTTAGTTTACTGTTACTTACCGCCCTGGAACAAAGAACGGTAAAGCTGATTCCCTATCCCGTCAGGATGAGGAACCCCTTAGAGAACAGACTGAAGAATCAATCATTCCTAACAACCTTCTAGTAGCTCCAGTACTTTGGGGCATCTCCACTGAAATCAACAATTACAACAAACATCCACCTCCCAGCAACTGCCCACCCAATCTAACATTTGTTCCAGAGATCCTCCGGAATAGAGTCATCTCCCTTGTTCACAGCCTTCCCAGTTCAGGTCATCCTGGAATTAACGCCACGATTGATCTGCTATGAAATCGCTATTGGTGGCCATCCCTAGTCGCAGAGACAATGGAATTCATTAAACAATGTTCAACTTGTCAAAGTTCAAAGACTCCTAAACAATGCCCTGTAGGACTTTTACAACCGTTACCCACCCCCCAACGACTGTGGTCACATATTGCTATAGACTTTATCACTGACCTACCACCCTCACAGGGCAACACCCCAATATTCACCATTGTTAATCGTTTTTCTAAGGCGTGCAGACTCGTACCTCTCCCTAAATTACCCACTTCATTCGAAACAGCCGAGATTTTATGCAATGAGGTCTTCAGATTTTACGGTCTGTCAGAGGACATTGTGTCAGATCGAGGACCACAATTTACATCAAGGGTCTGGTCTGCATTCTTTAAAGGACTTGGGTTCAACGTTAGTCTAACTTCTGTATATCCCCCGCAATCTAATGGTCAGACGAAATGCCTGAATCAGGAAGTAACGAGATTTCTAACATCCTATTGCCAAACTAATCAGAATGATTGGAGCAAATATTTACTTTGGGCAGAGTACGCCCTAAACTCTTTGATAAAGCCCTCTACAGGAATTACCCCTTTCAAGTGTATTCAAGTGTTATTTGCCTGGTCCGGCGAACCCACAGAGCTCCCCGCTGTCACCTAATGGTGGCAGAGAAGTGAGGAGACCTGGGAAAGAGCGCACACGCACCTACAACGGGTAGTGCGAAGACAAAAAGAATAAGCCAACGCACACCGCAGAACCGGTCCAAGATATGTCGTAAACTAAGCCCAAGGTATGTAAGCTGAGAAAGTACCCAGTAAACAGACTCCCCCCATTGTGGTAGACAGCAAGGAGGCATACCGAGTCAGGTAACTCCTGAATTCTAAACGTCGGGGTGGTACATTACAATACCTGGTGGATTGGGAGGGGTACGCCCCAGAGGACCAGTCTTGGGTTAATGCAGGAGATATCCTGGACCCTACGTTGACTGAAGAATTCCACCGGGCACATCCGGGTAAGCCGGCCTCATGGTAGACCCCGACGCCGCCGCCTCTTCGCGTTAGGAGCCATCTTCAGAACACTGACTGCTTCACCATGGACTACAATTCCCACAAGCCTTCACTACTCATCTGATTACTTCCTGCTGCACACCTAATAATCATTCCACCAAACACATATAAACTGAACTGGAACAATCACTATAACTGAATACTATAACTAAAACAAAATGTAATGTAGCACTACCAGGTACATCTTTATTATAAAACTTTTTTGTGTACCGACTCGGATTGCTTTTGGATATTTCTTGCCGACTGCCTACTATTGGATTGTCTTTGGTTTTTGATCGCTTGCTGACTCTTATTATGAATGTCTCTGACCAATCATTACACATACCTGTCATACTTGTGAAAAGTATGATATTTGTCACAAGATTTCTCATATATTTCAACCTTTGCTGAATACTATAACTAAAACAAAATGTAATGTAGCACTACCAGGTTCATCTTTATTATAAAACTTTTTTGTGTACCGACTCGGATTGCTTTTGGATATTTTTTTCCGCCTGCCTACTATTGGATTGTCTTTGGTTTTTGATCGCTTGCTGACTCTTATTATGAATGTATTTGCTGCCTTCTATGTTCTCCGTATTCACTTCCTGTTATTGTTATTCGTCATCACCTATTTATCCATGATTAGTTTGTGTATTGAAGTTCTGTGTTTTGTATGTTCTAGTCGTTGGTGTTTGGCGTTGTTAGGTGGATTTCTTATGTTTATTATTTCTCGTGTGCTCTCTGGCTTATTGGATTTTGAGTTTGGCTCCAAAGGGTGAGTGCGGCTAAGGTGGTACATCAAGTTCGTGGTATTACCAGTCTTGGCGGGGACGACGGTCTTGCATAATTTGCAGACGACATTGGTCTGACTACGRTCAGACTTATAATATTCAAAAAACTGCCATACTGGCGAGCTGACTTTTCCTCTTTTATTTACAATTTCCTTGCTCGCTGCGGCACTCATTTTCTGCTTATGAAGAGGGATCCAGCAGACCAGCACGAGACAACGATATGGCGCAACCAAACTTGATACTGTTACATGATTGGCTGTTAGCGTGTCACTACTAACCTACGTTGCTAGGTTACCAGAGAGCGAGTGCTTTGTTAATGCAACCAAACTTGCTTCGCAACCTCTGTTTTCTTCCGATGAAGAATAAAAAATATTGAACGTTTTATCAAACACATTTTTTATTGATATCGATAACGTGTCTTACACGATACATACCGTTATCGTTTTATCGCCCAGCCCTAATGTTTGTTTGGCTTGTTTTTGTATTTCACTGCTGTTTTTGCACTTGTCGTCACTCCATTCATTTACACAGTTAGTGTTTTGTGTTGTTTTTGTGTTTTGTTCGTTCATTCATTAAATACCGTTTATTGTTTAGTTCCGTGTTCCGTTGTTTTTCATCACAAACACAACCGGCCCACCGTAAAAAGTTTATCTTTGACATTTACCTATTAAATACGGCAGATGGATCCGAATGTCTCTGACCAATCATTACACATACCTGTCATACTTCTGAAAAGTATGATATTTGTCACAAGATTTCTCATATATTTTAACCTTTGCTAAATACTATAACTAAAACAAAATGTAATGTAGCACTACCAGGTTCATCTTTATTATAAAACTTTTTGCCAGCTTTCTGGGTAGAATAACAATTAGTGTTCCAACTATTGCTCATAAGAGCCTGTTGCTAGAAACTACTCTGATTGGCCACAGCTCCATCAGGTGTGATCATCACATTAGCTGACTCTTATAGCTCTTAACTCTCATAACTCTTATAATCATACTCCTAACGCTATAACTATATCACATACTATATATTCAAATAAAACGTTATTTATTTCAGGAATTTGTAATGCATGTATCCAGATTACACCACCAATCACACCACCGATAACGCACAGATTCTGACATAAGACCCCCTAGTAACAGCTACTGGGATCCCAGTCTCGTTCATATTAGTACATGAAAAGTCAGACATCCCATGTATATAACTATAACCCAAACACACTTCAGAAATAAATCCTGTTTGACTATTGCTGAAGAAAGCGATGAAATCTTAACTAATTCTAAGGGGTCACATTCAGCGCAACGGGTTTATTTCCTCTCTCCCGGGAAACACTGTAGCAATCTGTCACACTCGACACGACTTACACCCTGTTATAAAACACTTTCCCATATAAGACATAAAAATAATAAGTGAAATCCAAGTTCTGAGCTTCTTCATCAATCCCGCCACCCAAAGTGTCGAAAGACAAGACTGTATAACTGTTGGAAGACACCTCGTTCAAAGACCCTGACAGCTGCCGTAACGACCCATGAATTACGGCATGAGTCTGGTCTGCTTACTCTGTAACTTGCAATAAATCACTCTGTATGGAGGTGTACACTCCAGCCAGTTTAATGAATTCCACCAAAATCTCATCATATATGAGCAAACCCGCCTCCATAAATCAAAGCGCCATAGGGGGTTGGTGTAGTTTCCAATTCTCTAGTCTAGCAAAGACTTCTGGCCAAATCCCACCAGATACTCGCTTGTGCGTTCACACACATCCTTTTGTTTATCCTTTAGTTGTTTTAAGAAACAACTAAAAACTCATCTTTTTCGTCTCTTCTTCCGCGACTAATTTACTAACTCACCCCCACTTCTACGTGGAAAAAAAAAAAAAAAAACCTTCCTTATACTGTGTTGAAAAACCTGAGCCATGTGTATAGCACTTATTCAATGTTGTCTCTTATTGTAATCGAAGTTGCTTCCTTTCCTCATTTGTAAGTCACTTTGGATAAAAGCGTCAGCTAAATGACTAAATGTAAATGTAAATGTAAATTTGATGTGTATTATCTGGAGACACACTTGACAGAAAGATATCAAAATTAATTAAATTCATCATTTACCAGATACAAGGCAATGCATTTCTAGGGATGTGGTCCCTCATTACTGGTCTACATTTTCAGAGCACAATGTTCAAACATCACAAAATGTACTAAACACAGAGAGGAAAACAACTGGAAGACAGATGACTAACTTTATCAATTTCCTCTATAACTTCCTCAAAAGAAAAAACCCAGAAGGCTGCAACTGTATTCAAGAAATGTATCATTTTTGCAGCCAAACAACTGTATGAACTGCCACAGCACCTTAAATGATTGCCACGTTCTTCTATATTTTTCTTGAAATGTTTTGCTTAGGAGTTTCGAACCTATGCTTTGATCACTCTCAGAGTGGTGCTTTAATATGTCATGAAACATATTATTTGAGATATTAACAGATATGTACATGTTGTACATTGTATATCACATGTATTAGCGGTGTTATATCATATATCATATCATAATGTATTAGTGGTGAGTCTAAGTGGTGAGATTTCCATCCAATTGCGGCATTACTAAATTCAGAAGCACTAACACAGCACAGATTTCTAAAGTCTTTGTGGAACGGACACATAAGAGTGCAGGTGACGACTATGTTTCTTTGACAGAAATGTTGTTTCAGGACCTCACAATAGATGCTGATCCAGGTGCATTCACTTAGCCTCTCAATATCTAAACACTCATTTCGTCAGTAGATTAATTCATAAAAGTGTGGGCTGAAAATGTTCATCTGGTGACACTGAGAAACCATCAACGACAAATGTTTTTTAACCAGTATTGATTTTTCCAAAGGAGGTGAGCAGGGGAGATTGTTTGAAAACGATAAAGCTCAATTTCCTCCAGTCCAGGCTGAAAGAAAAGAAACAGCGAGCTATCCAAGCAGGATGTTTCCCTCGAGATATTACTGTTATATAGCACAGCTTGCCTTTTTGTTTCCACCATCGGGATGTGGGAGAGAAATGCTTTGATCATCAGGTGAAACTTTTCTGCAGCAGAGGGCAAGAGGGGTTTCCATCCAGAGCCGCTGAAAGAGATCAACGAGAAAATGAAGTGCAGAAGATGAAAGTAGGACAAGCGTGGAAAGAAAAGCATGCTTGGAATAGGCAACACGTCGCTGTGAATAAACACAGAGAAACCAGTGCCAAGCACTTTAAATCAAAGCATAAACTGAACCAGCAATTACAGAAAATAAAGAATGGTGTAATATTAGCTCTACAACTGGAGTCCTCCAGAGAAAATAATCTATGCCCTGAAAAGCTAAATGTGCTCATGTTGTCCAACGTCAAGTGTGAAAGGAAATAAATGGTTTGATTAGGTATCAGTGTAAATCTGACAGTAAGTCTTTCTCATCTGCCTACGATAGTTCCATATCTGGGTCATATTTCGCTTTGTTGTGCAGTCAGCTGTAAAATAGGATTGGCATGGCAGGGGCTGTTGCTTTAAAAAGCAGACGACGTATGATGCCAGACATGGCAGTGCAACACAATGGTTTCAATAACATGAAAACAAACAGCTCAAGAATGATCTTTGTAGACATGCGAGCTCCTGAGGGCCAAGATGGTGTCAGAAAGCTTCATACACATCTGACAAGAGTCTGAGATTCATGCAACCTTTAAACTTCACCAAACGTTTGTATTATGGGTTACTTAAAAATATATAAATACATAAAGATAAAACAGTTGAGATCTCTTTTCTGCATCTGGCACTGAATGAAGGAGCTGAAGTACATCAAAAAGAAAAGCAAACAAAGAAGAGCAGAGTTAAAATACACTTTTTACACATTTGCAAATGTCAGGTGAATTGAGAGATATTTTTCTCATACAAAATAATGTAGTGTATATACTGTATGTATATCCTATAACCTTTGATCAACCTTTGATGAGGGTTTCCATTCCTTAAATATAAAGCCAGCTACGGTATATATAGATTCATGAATAGTCTAATAAACTTATGTTGCTTATAAAGTAAATTCCTTATAAAGTATAATTCTTTATAGTATAATTCTTAATAAATTCTAAGATAAATGTGATATTATAAAGACAACATGTTGTTTTCAAAACTAAATAATTGTGTTTTGTATGTTGCAATAAAGGAGATGTAAACATTTTTTGTTAAGCGCGCACTATAAAAGTATGTAGACTTTTCGAAGGTTTGATTTGCTCATGTCAGTTTTGTTACTTGTTTTAACATTCTCACATTGTCATTTAAATCATGCATAACTGTACTAACTCATGTGTTATTTCACATTTAGCACTTGGTTAAGTGTTAATTATGGATCCTAAGGAGGAGGCATGCAAATCCATGTTAATGATTTTAAAATGGGCAAGGAAGAAAATCAGATAGACAGAGAATGAGAGTTAGTAGAAAAGTAATGAAATGAGTGGGCTCGATGCCAAAGCATGGCTATCAATTACTGCTGGGGATGGTAGCAGGGGGATTAGAGACACCCAGTGGGCACAGATGGCGCTGAAGTTCTATGGGTTCCACTCAAAGTTTGCCTGCTATACTGTAACCTCTACATCACCTCCAGGCTCCATCATTTACACACAATCCCTCCACGTCTTGTCAAAGATGCTCTCTCGATGGGGTTTTATCCGAAGCAAACCCTTCGGTTCTGATGTGAGAGTGTCTATGTTATTCAGAGAACAAGCCAGTACTTAGAAAATACGCCCCAAAGGCAGAGTGATGTCATTTCCAAAGATGCCACCTCACAGGGGCAATTCAATGAGACACTTCTGTGGGCAAGAGGAAGAAAAAATAAATTATCTGTATATTTTGTCAAGACATTTTATCGAAAGAGAGACAGAGTTATATGTCACGTCCTCATCAGGTTTGCGCTGCAGGGACGTTCAGCACTTACTGGCACTCAACAATTGAAATGTTATGATTGTGGTAATTTCCTCAGAAGGTCAAGCTTGACCTTGTTATGCTCTCTAACTGCTCGAAATGTGTGTGTCTATAAAGTGAAATAAAAATCATTTGTTTCCTTCATCTAGGGGTGAATTCACTACACTGTTTGGTAGTTTGGTACAAAAAGCCTGTCTTACTCACTAAACACTCGTAATACAGTTTAACCAGACGAGCGCACAATTGGCAGTTTAAAGAGCTGATTCAGGAGCCTGAATTGCAATTGTTTAATGTAGAACTCACTTGATTGCAGCTGGATTGCGCTTCATTACATTTCCACCCTTGTCTTCCATTCGCTGCTAAACTTGAACTGTATCACCATATGGTTTAGCCCAAGCATGACAATCACACATGAGAGTTGTCTCTCGCTTTTCTTCCTTCTCTTATAAGTTCTTTGCCACTCTAAATAAAACACAGATGCACCATTTGGAAAGAAACTCTTGATGAAGAAGCTTGGTGATCCACTTCTTAGTGTTTTCACTCATGGTAGAAGAGAAGTTGTGTTCATGACAAGCTTGGAAAATACTAAATGTTTGTTTATAGGTTTACCTTACAGATGTAACATTATGTTAACTAATCTCAAAAAAGAAAAAAGACAACTTTGGCTACTTTGAGCTGATCTAGAAGATCTCCCAGCATGACCAAGCTGGTCTTCAGCAGATCTTGCCATTGTTAAGCTGTCATTCAGCTGGTTAGGACCACCTGACAAGCACCCAAAACATCTCTAAAATCAGCAGATTGTAAGCATCATATTTATCCACAAATCTTACAAAAAAGGTTTAAATACATTCTAAGAGCAGAAACATTCCAGTACTTAAATGCAATACTACTGCAATGTACATTGCAAGTAGTCCTGTTCTGCAGATTTATTGGTTATATTTGTGTTAGTGGGGTAAAAACAAATGTCAAAACTTGAGAGGGTGAAAGATTTTTTTTCTTTATAAATGTCTGTGCATTAACTTGGATCTGTTATTTGGGTAACGCTTTAGATTACAACCCGCAAAGAACCGTAAGTATACTGAATTTATGGTGTACGTTTCTGTAATTATAGTGTACCTATAAAGAACTTACAGGGTAAGTAAAGGGGAACAACGTGGTCTGTTTGGGTCATAAGGGGGTAACAAACCAGATAATTAACATGCAACAAACGCGTAAGTAAACTGAAGTTACCGCGTATCTTTTTTGTAATTATAGTGTACCTATTCAGTACCTATGGGGGAATAATGAACTATGGCCTAGGCTTTGTTGTGTGTCTGATAGCCTTACCAGGCCAGGTTCCAAAACCAAATCACTGAGGGTGCTTCTGAAAATTGTGAGGGTGGTCACAAAAAATATGTATGGAACTGTATGAAAACGGTACCACCAAATAGGATTGAGTAATATAAATCGTCTACACTAGTATCGTAATTGTAGTTTCAACAAATGCCATCTAACATCAAGAATACACTGTGAAGGTTATTACTGCATGCTCATCTAGGAGCGGTTTACATGTTGCGCCTAAAAACGCGTGGAAAACGCTAGGCGCAGCGCTTTTTCCTTCTTTCCAAAGCGCTAGCTTACGGTCCCGTGGCGTCTGCCGTTACTAGGCAACCATGGCCTACGCTCTCCATGAAGACACGTTAGTTTCAGCAAAGGATGAATGGCTTTCTAGAACTTCCCTGCTACAAAATGTCTATCCCTGTACAGCTATGATCAGCTGTTTCACCGTCTTGGCTGAGTTTTAAATGTTGTTTCTATAAAGGATGAAGCTGATTGGTTGGTTTGTGTCACATGACCCGAGGTGCGCTTTTAACGATACAGCTTGTGTATTTACAGTATTTTTACAGAATTTGCAGTGTTAAAAACGGCCCTAGTACACGTTTTACATGATAGCAAGCAAGATATGGATTTAAAAAATGCTGCATCCCGTTATTTCCATGGCCACTAAAAGTTCGACTTGGGTATTTTTCTAGGCACATCACCTGTAAGGGCTCTTCGTCGCCTTGACGCCATCGGCCGCGGCACTTTCTGGGGTTTGTCGCCCGGGTTTGCAGGGGTGTCATGCGGTGCGAGTGAGGTTGTAGGGTGGGGTACGATGTCGCTGTCATCAGCAGGTGGTGTTATTTGACAGATTAATTGATGAACATCTTGGTCTGAAAATTTTGGGGCTTTCTTTAGCCAATTCCTTATGTCCATAATGAGTATTTTTAGGCTACTGTAAAAAGTCAGCTAACGAATTTCCTAAGCTGGACGCACAAACGAGTGAATGATTAAAGAGACAGCGTCAATTACGCATCACGATCGCAAATTGAGAACGCTCACAACCAAATGCCAAGGCATTAAAAGCATGATGAAAATAAGATAATTATTTATAAGCTCGTGTGTACGCATGAATTTTGCGAATTTGTGTATGCGTGTGCATCTGTCTATGTGTTCATTAATTTAAAAATTAATACGCTATTAATAATTTTATCTGAGGGTGCTTTTGCTTTTGTTTGGGGGTGGACCCCCGTAGAACCGGGTCTGAGCCTTACTTTTATGTAGCGTCATAAACATTGGTGTATTAGCAGGGTTGAAAATAGTTCACATCCCCCCTCTAGATCCAAAGCCTCCCATCTCTTATTACCACTTGCCCTTTCATGTCTCAATTGATCCTCTTGCTGTTAGCCTCATTGTGACCAGGACCCATGGGGTGGCACCATTCTCTTCTCAGGAAAAGGTAGCCTCTCTCTGAAAGACTACGACACCTGATAAGGGATGATGAGTGACCATCCAGACCACCCCAATTCCACTTTTACTCCCCATCTGTCAGACGAACATAAATCTACCTAAGGGAAATGGAATAAACCAGTTGGGGCTTGCTGTCCACATTACTTTCCTAAAATATTAGATAGGGATGACAATGTATAACAATAAATTGCATCCATAGAACATGGAATTTAATCATAGCTGGCTAAGCAAGGCTATAAATATGTTCTAGCTAAATTCCATGCATTGGTATTGTAAAAATAAGAAGCGAATGCAGTCGTATGCTTTTGTTCACTTATTTCAGCGTATTTATAACCTTGTCACCTGATTTAGATTGTCCATCTGGTGTTTGCTGTGGGGATGTTTGTTGTCTGTCCTTCTTTATGGGTGCAAGCCAATTAAACTCTTTACCCTTTATATTTAAAGGCTAGAGGGTGAGGGGCTGTATATTGTCCCCCATGACTCACAAGAGAAAACAAATGGATTCTGGTGTTTGTTTATCTGTGCTGTGGTTGGGGTTTAACTTAAACCATAGGTGAAGCCAGCTTTTTTCTGAAAGGGGCTTGGAAAGAGAAAACACAATTTTTTGAATGTGGTTATCTTTAGTACAATACAGATTGGGCTTAATGTAGATTTTAATTTTATTTTAATAAAATCTGAAAACAATGACATGCTTACAATGGAAATAAATGTGGCCAGTCCATAAATGTTAAATACTGTTATAGTATAGCCACAAGATATAAACATTATACGTTACCATGATTTTAGAGATATAAAACCACCAATATTGTGTGTATAAAGTTATCTAAGTTTACACTGAAACTGATGACAAATCCAATACTATTACATTTAAAGAGACCAAAATTACTCTGCCAGTAAGTAACCACCTAGCAACCATCCAAATTACCCTAGCAACATAGTGATGGCTATAAACCATTCAGAACACCTAACTGCACAGTTTTAATGGTGCTATGGCAGTTGTATTGTAAACATGCACATGTTCTGAAGGTGAAGGTTTGGTGAGGTGTAAATCCATTTGAAATAACCCTGTCTCACCACAGGCATATTGCCACTCTGTTCCTGATACATGGCAGTGGTCACGTCATTTCTTGGTTTTGGAATTGAAATTTTTATCTACTAAATGCTTTTGTTAACTTTACGAGTACACCAGCATATGAACCACCTCAAAGCTAAAGCCACAACATTTTGATTTAATGGGGTCTATAGCAACACAGACCTACATTTAGTCATTTAGCTGACACTTTTATCCAAAGCGACTTACAAATGAGGACCTCTATAAAACTTTGCCAAATTCAGTTCTTCTAAATCACAGTATAATCTTTCACAGGGAAACACTCATTCTTCATAGCAGAGCAAACACTGTAAACAAGATGACGTTGTTACGGTGGACGGTTGTGTTTGTGGTGCAAAAACATAGTGGGACACAGGAACTAAATAAACAGTATTTAATAAATGATCAAAACAAAGACAACACAAACACTAATAGTTTAAATGATAAGGGGTGACGACAAGTGCAAACAGCAGCGTAATACAAAAAACAATCCAGAAACAAGAAACATGAGTACATCCAAAATGGTAATCCAAAAGCCAAACTCCAAAATCAGAGACATACAAAGCGTAATCTTATCTATAAATAATCCACCAAACACCGACAATCACAACTTACAAAACCAGGAACTTAAATACACAAACTAATCAAAGGACAACAAGTGATGAGGATTACCAAAAACAGGAAGTGAAGACAGTGCACAAAAGACAGAGCATTTCAAAATAAGAGTCCGGATTCCTAACAGACGTAAGCAAATTGTAAAACATAAATCCTATTTATTTTTATTAGCGGCCACTTTTTGTATGGCATGCAGAAACATTATGTATTGTATATTATTTTAAAACCTGTGAATGGGGCAAAAGTTCACATTTTGTGTTTTTTAATTGTTTTCTAGGCTTTTGTGATTTTTATTGATAGTAAAACTATAAAGAAGAAATACTGGGAAGATTAGATTTAAACCCAGAAAAATAATAGTTTTTTCATGATTTTGGGGCATTTAATGACCCCTACAGAGTTAATCTATTAGCAGTTTATCAGCAGAAAAACAGATTTCAGACTCACTCAGATTTTCTCTCTCACTCTTCTGTCAGTTGTTGTGTTTTCTGCACCCACAGTCCACATAAATCTGCTTTAGATGAACGAACTGTTAACTATACATCCTCTATCAGCAGCTACAAGTTACGCATGTGTCATTGACTTGTGACTGGAGTACCTGCCCTGCAAACCTCCAAATTAGTTCTGACACTTTCTCTCAATGACAATAAAAATAGCAGCACCAAATCACCTCTGTGAAAAGCCATTCTCAAAGAAACTAAATGATAACACATTAATATTGTCAATTCACACTAAAAATAGTACATACAATAAAACAGAACTGATGTGTTTACATTTAGTGTCAGGCTGTAGAACTGCACAACCACACAAACATGTACACAGTCACAGATAATAAATAGGAAATGACAAGGAAGATCCAGTGTTGTCTTGTTTCATCAACATACTGTGATGTATTTTAAAAGAACAACTTGTCTGAAGACTTTGCGCTCATTAACAATCTTCAGAATTTGCCTCTGAGCTCAATTTATGTGAAGACAGTCACTAAAAACAAGCACAAACACCCCAGTTAATCACCACAACAATAGCACTCACACACTGATAAGGTCAGCTGTTTACACCCGAGTGTGTCTACACACACACACACACCCAACATGCTGTTTTGAGAGTCCAGAGTCAAGTTTCAGAAAATGAGAAATATTCTGTAACTCAATATGTGGTTAAGTACATTGACCATGAAATGTAATAATATTATGAGAATATGGGGTATATAA
Source organism: Botia almorhae (assembly GCA_036877575.1). NCBI lineage: Eukaryota > Metazoa > Chordata > Actinopteri > Cypriniformes > Botiidae > Botia > Botia almorhae. The sequence goes on along the minus strand of JAZGTJ010006701.1, from coordinate 6,956 downwards.
GGAAACACATTAGATATGCTCTAAAAACATCTAAAACTCTCCCTGTTAGCTCTTTGAGTCAACCAATTACTCTAAAAAGTATATACTGTATATGTTGCATTCTGCTAAACTGAGCCACTATTTAATAAATTAACCATTAAAAAGTGTATATATGAGGAATGGTACATATGTAAATAACAGTATATATGTACTCTATCAATAGATACATACATAACATGTAATTAAAAGGGAAGTATGTCGTTTCTGTGTCACACAAGTGTCACCAAATGGAAGTTCAAAAATGATGGCATTCCAAAGGGTTCCCAAATATTCACCCTGCCTTGTATTATTCTGTAAACAGACAACCGCCTCAAATTCACACCATTGATTGAGCCAGTGCTGCTGTGTCAGGCTGTTTGGAATGATCAAACGAAATCATACGAAAATCAATTTATGGCTTGAATATCTATAGCTGTCTCTGCATTTTAAACTAAGATAGGAAAGTATTTCAGCTTTAAATTTATTTAGCTTTAGTATTAAAACCCTGTTTGTATATTTGCTGAGCTGTTAAAATGATTTTGATAAGAAAAGGAATCATATTTAGTATGCTACTAAATTACACACAGAGTCAAGGTTCAGAAACAAACCAATGGCCAACATTACCACCCAACAGTGTCTGGTATACAGCTCGCACTCTGGCTTCACAGCCTCTCCGCTG
>JAZGTJ010006700.1:655-24341 GCA_036877575.1 Botia almorhae | reverse complement strand
CTGATCTCCTACACTGACTTATCAGTTGTCTGTCTCAGTTGTGCTCAGCTGTGCAGTGTCTTATCAGTTGTGCTTCTCATGGAACATCATTCCTAAATATTCCGTTACCAACTCGCCACTACACAGAAACTAGCCATAAATGATATTACTTTGATAGGAAACTATAGGCACAAACATATGTTAAACATTGCCACAATAGTTGTGTAATGCTTTTGTGATGTTCAGGATATAGAAATGATATGCAAAACAGTGACAGTAAGGTCAGATCAAGGTATAGATAAGCAAATCTTCATTATCGTGTTTCGCAAAAACGAACAGTCAGTTTGAGTCAAATACAAATACAAAAATACAAATAAAGGTCAAATACAGGGCAACGGCATATTACATAAGATATAAAACTCTACAACCTTATAAAACAAAGAAGAAAGCAAACTTTATTTTAGCCACAAACAAATAAATACTGAAAAAAAAGAATTCACACACAGCTTCTCGTCTGTGCCAGGAGTGTCAAATGTTCAGCTTGTTTGGACAGGCTTAACAACCGTGACACATTTTCATAAAGCTGTTGTACAAGATCTTGGTTAGCAATTTAAAAGCACTGACTCAATGCATTTGATAAAAAGCGCCTTTGACACGGTCACCTGCACTTTTGTTCAACAACAACACCTAGTTTCTCTCAGGAAAGACATTGTGGCAGATGACAAATAAGCAGCTAAGGCAGGAGATGGAGAGAAGTGGCCCTTTAGTCTCGTACATGCAGCAGCTTGTATGAATACATCATTTTGCCTCTGTCTTCCTCAGATAAATGACTTCCAGATATTATATCAAACCGTTGTCCCAAGGAATGAGGTCACTGTACCAAAACAAATGGACATTTACAAAGCACACCTATCGGAGAGAGCACTTCAAAACAAGCAATGCATTTGAATTGAAGGCTTAAATATGTTTGTGTTTAACCGATCAGTTCACTTGGGCAACAAATCTGCTTACAGAGACAGTTCACTAAAAAAACAAAACTTCTGTCATTATTTACGCACAAAAAACACATTTGGCAGAATGTTACAGACTGACAGCCTCAATCCCTATTTACTTTTCTATAGGGGAGTAAATGGCAGAATTTAGATTTTTAAGCGCACTGTCCCTTTAAATGAGCGCCTACAGTTTATATTAGTGCTTGTTTTCTTCTGGTAATGACAGTTCACCCAGGGATATAACCACAGAATATGGAAACTTCCCAGACCTGCACTTTCTCAGAATATTAATCATGATCTCAACATTGTTTTGAACTTCAAATGAAAGAACCAAACGGCCGAAACTACAAAAGAAAGAGAGCGAGAGAGAGAGAGACAGAGAAGTGGGAATTTTCGACATTCATTTTATGCTGATCTTTAATTATCTGTTCCTTTTTAAAACGCCAAAACAAAGTGACAACTCTTATGAGAAAGCGGATTGTTTTTCGGAGCATCGTGAACAGTACATTCCCTTAATCTAAAGAATGAAAGCATGTGTAACAGTCTAGGGAATGCATACGCTCCACCAAATGAGCTCCAGACCACAGAATGCATGAGGACAGCTGACCATTCCAGCTATCCCAGAATGCCACAGCCTGCAGGAGGATCAGAGATGGAGATTGTGAGAGGGAGGTGAAAGGCAGAGACACACACACAGGCCTGGGGTGGTGGGTTTACACTGGACGTGACTTAATACATGAGGCTTTGTACAAGTCTGGGCAGGTCAATGGAGACCAGACATGCCCTACAGGCCAGCTGGGGGTAAAATTTCATTTTAGGGATTATAACAATATGGCGTCAGTGATCATACTTACATGAGCAAATGGAAATTTTATTTGGGAGCCAAAGTCTTATGAGGCAAATCAACCGTTAAACAAAGAAAAACATTCTTTGAGAAGAATGAAAAACCAAAAAGAAAAACCACATTCCACACGTTAAACAAGATCATATTTGGAGATCATATATTTAGAGGAAAAGCATAATTATTTGCAGAAGAAATGCAAAAGAATTGCAAGGAACATTAATTCATGTATGTCATAAACACCTTAAAGCCTTGATCAACATATAGCAACATAGAAGATCAACATATAGCAACACAGAAGATCAACATATAGCAACATAGAAAACAGCAGGGCCAATTACACAAGCACGGAGCTAAGTAAATACTAATCAATATGCAACCTAAGCATTAAAGCTATTAGTACTCGTTGGACAAACAACAAAATCAAAACTTCTCTCACACTACACAAATAGAAATGGTACTCGCTCATTTGTGGTATTAAATGAAAAAATTAAATGAAAGCAAAATGAAAACACACCTGTTACAGCAATGGAAAGTAAACAGTGTGTGCATCGTGATATTTAAATCCTAATCTGAATGGAAAACGCTTAATAGATGTATCGTTTTTCCATTAGGTGCATTTTCGAAGGGATAAATGTGTAAGACAATAGCGCCCTCTCGAGGTCATAAATGCGCTTAACAACAAATAATGAAAAGTTTGAAATTTCAGGAATTGCAAAAAATTAATGTCCCTATGACCACGCTTAGCATTTACACAGCAAAAAAGTGTCATCTGTCGAGTGTCCGAGTTTTAAATACAGTTTTGCTCACAATTACACAGTCGATCCTAAATGTTCAATGTCTCAGCTTCATTTTGGGTAAACTTTATGATCTGATCAGTAATGGACAATTTAATGTATTCCAGGTCATTAAAGCGCATCTCTGTACACGCGTGTTGCGCCTGTACAGGTGTTTGCATATGGAGGTCAATAAACTTACAGAGACGCAGTTGAGTTTGATCCATTTTTTAGAAATAATGGCTGTCCTCCACTGGAGCTGTTCTCATCAGTTTTGGAAGATGCCCGTTGTACATCCATTTAATATGAAACTATTTAAAATAAAATAAAAACTTTTAAACGAAGCGGTGAAAAACACGCACTGATTGGCCTCCGCATCGGTTTAAATAAAACTTTCAGGTGCAGCACGCGTCGCCATCTTTGATATGCTAGTCGATGTCGCCATAGTTAAGAAAGTGTAACTATTAAACATGTTGACAAAATTAATGACGTTATTTATTAATTTGTGAATTATACATCAGCCTAATAACGATTTAGGTAAGGACCAGTCACATCTATAAATCTTTACGGAATGTTGCGTTGCATATGCATATTATACAGTATGTGTGAAGTTTATAGAAGTGTTGGGCTTTTTCTACACAAGAACATCATCTAGCTGTGTCTGATATCATCCTTTCGTTTACTCTTCCCTTCATTACAGCGCTAACACTAACAAGTTCACTTAGAATGTACAGTCGCTACCCATCGGTCGTACACTTGTTGCAATGCATTATGGGATTGGATAAGTCCGCTTTCAGACACCACTACAAAATTGCCGTCACCTCAAATAGTACACTATGAAAGCATATGGGGACATTTTGCACAGGTACCATTTTCCAGTTAAAGGAATGCAGGCGATTTGTTTTCCCCAGCATTAATAGACTTAGTCACATTCTTTTTTTTTGCACAGAGGAAGCAAACAATTAGCAGTTCACTTTAGAGTGAACAGTGCCTGGACTACAGAATAAATAATGGTGTAAAATATTGCATCAGTACACATAAGAATGCACCAAGGACTTTTGTTTCCAAGGACTTTTTTTTTAAACTTTAAAATGAAGGCAATCATACTTTCAGGAGACCAAGTAACAGATACCACACAAATGAACTGCACAATTTTATTCAGGCACAAGAGGGAGCCATTTTGGCTTAACACCTTTTTGGCAGAGTCAGTGTTCAAGTGATTTTCAGCATGAGGACACACAGAATATATACAGACACACAAACTTAGATACACACATACACCCAAACCCCAGCAAGGCCACCAAGTCCTTTTAAAGTGCTTAACATGTCAAGTATTACCAGAAAACAATCCTCCATTGTTGCAAAGCGATGCACGTGTTCTGTGATCCGAAAAACAAAAGGCACCAGTTACAGACTTTTGTATGGCTGAGAAACAAAATCAGCAGGCAAGCATACAGGGTCATTAGGTGAACGGCCAAATAAACCCGGTCGCTTCCGAAATGGTAGGATTTTCAATTTAGCGCATGTTAAATGCAGCTACTTTGGGTTACAAGTCTGTGCATCTAGTATACAGTAAAGCCTTTCAAATCACTGTATTAAAGAAAACCTGAATAAACCTATGTAAACTTTCAAGAGCAAACGTTTTACATCCTCAACACTGACTTTGAAATATTGAACATGAACTTTCAAACATGCAGTTGCACCATGCTTAACCGAAAGCTTGGCAAGTGCAGGGTTACAAGAAACTTCAACAGATCCAAAATGTCCCATTCTCCCTTTTTGTGCCTATAGGGATGGATGTTCAGTCCTGGTACAGTAAGAAACCAGAGAAGGTGCTGTATTTCCAACTGCTGCCATAGATGGCGCCGCGATGAAGCCGCAGCCACACCTGGTCTCCCTGGAACAGCTGCAGGACAGCGTGGTTGCTGGCCGTCTCGTGGTCCGGAGCTCCGTCGTTAGCGTACGCGGACACCATCACCTCTTCGTTGCGCATGAGGTTGACGTACAGGGGTACGCTTACCGCCAGCTTCAGTATGTGGAAGATGAAGACGTAAGCGCCCGCAGCGGGACACGTGAAACGGCCGGTTGCCGTGTCGAACATTTCTCCAATGTTGGTGTGCAGCAAGTCGAAGGCGATTGGCTGATCCAGGGTGCCAGGTGCGAAATTGGCAGTGCGGGCAGCGGAGAAGGCCACGCGGAGCTGGGTGAGCGGGTACACGTGAACCGGCATCAGAGTGTGCGGGCCCTGGGACGTGATGGGTACTTCCATTGGTGCGACTGACAGCGTGTCGCTCATTCCCGAGTCGAGCACATATGCCCCCTCCCTGTCCGGACTGCTCACCTGTGATGAATCACTCCAACCAGCTGTGAGGAAAGACAACAGGATTAAAGATGTAGAGATGTTCATACTTCTGCAGAGGTCCGAACAGAATAAAACTGTCTGAATGAGACATTCCCCAGATATTTAAAATTACATTTACACAAGTGAATTTTCATACCACTGTTTCTTTGTGTTGCTGCAGCTCCACCTCGTTTGAAGCTCGGCTGATACCCACTTTCCTGTGACCAAAACAATTCAACTTACACATACACAGATCTGACATCATTCTCACCAAGCCCTACATCTCTGAAAAACTGGGGATAGTTTTAATTTAATTTTAATTGAAATGTTTCCCTCCATTGTGGGGGTTATTTTATGAGGTAAATCAGTAAATATCTTACTCTGGACACGTAAAGAGATGATGAAGGGTCTCTGTGCGTAGTATGGGTTTGAGATACAAAGCCCCCTCCAGGAGAACGCAGGTTCACTCTGTAGGCCTCATAACCACCTATCGGTCAGGTTTAAGATTCCACAGAGAAAAGATTGAGACAAGAAATAAATCACCACATAGTTACAATTATTTCAGAGATTATCACTTGTGAATGTTGGAATCATAATTCATTTAAATACATCAATATAGTACTATACGCACAATTTAAGGCCAGGCTAAGCTTTCAAGGCTCATTGAAGAGTACAGAAATTATTATAAGCTTGTGCAGGAACGTTTGTATAGCACCACAGGTCCAATTAAGGAGAAAATGTGTACAGGAAGTGAAAGGTACCTCTGAAGCCACCAGGTGATCTGTATGAGTGAAGCAAACCCCTGCCTGCACGCGTCATACCTCTTGCTGTCCCGCGGGTGTAGCTGGACTGACCCAGGCGAGACTGTGGCTGAGGGGCAGAAAACACATGACCACCTGCACTGACCGGACACTCCAGCTGGTACTGGCCCTCTGAAAAGACAAGCACATTTGGTGTAGTGGTGAATATGCCACAATGAATATGAATGGTTTTTAATTGGCAGACAATAAATGGAACTATCCCAGCCTTGGGAGAATTTTATCAGCCAAATGGCAAATTACTACATTTTACATTTACTCCCTGCCAACAACCTAATTAGGAACCACAACATGGTTTAGAGCAGCATTTTAACCCTTTGAAGTTAATTTTGTACACTGATTACCAATCTGGAGGTCATCTTCAGGCAGGCTGAGTTCAGGCGGGGTCTGGGTGCTGGCAGTCGAGTAACTCTGGGTTTTGGCTGTGGAGTAACTCTGATGCATGGATTCAGAGAATCCACTCTCATCCGACTTCATCTCTGAGCTCTTACTGATGGGCAACGAGGCCACACTGAACACCTGACCATGAGAGATAATCTTAAGTTTAATGCGAATTAGATCAGATCTTAAGATATTTAGCATTACTGAAATGCATGCAAACAAAAGCCAAAGTTTATCAGGCTTACAGAGCGAATGTTGTGAAAGGAATTTTCCGGACTGATGGATCGGCGACTAGGCGGAGTTGAAAACGTCTGCGCAGACACAGGGGTTGGCACTCCATTGCATATTGTCTGTTTTCCTGCCTGATGCAAGCACAAACGCACACAACCGGAAATGCAGTAAATACACCAAGCAGTGGATACATGTATGATAGTTTTGTTTGTATACAAAATTTAATCTGGTGTGGTTGTGATACAGGAGATAAAGATACAGGCCCAGACCTGTACAGAGCTCTGGCTTTCAAGAGGGATTGAGATGGACGATCCCCTGCGGTACAGAGGTGGAGAGGTGAAGCCCTCGCTTTGCCTCTGCACATAAGAGGAAAAGGTACACTAGAGACTATCTGATATGATCATATTTACACAGGGCTGTAGTTAGTGGTGAATGATTTATTTTTAAAAAAGTGCCAGAATTACTAGCCATGTCTCTCTATTCATGCAGTCGTATTTAGGAATATAGCGTTACAGTAAAATGACAACAACCTCATTTTTCATGACGGTCATTTTTTTATTTTTAAAGACGTGACTTACATGTGACTTAACGTCATTGTGCAGACTGAGGTCAGAGCCAGTTATAGATCGATCTCCATTCGACAGACAGCCTTTAGCTTCCCCAGAGAGCAGAATTCGTAAGGGAGTGTTCTGCGATTATATAATACCTTGATTTATCAAAAGGCCTTTTCATATTAGTATCAAGTTACATAAACAGTAAATTCAATTCCAAAAGATGGTTAAATTGCTCACACGCTGGGACTGAGGCAGAATATCCGGTTGACTTTTCGCCAGTTCCCTTTGTGCTATATATTACACAGAGATTATAAAATGTCAGAGTAACAAACACGCACAGATAGGGGGTGTGGTTTAGGAGGGTGTGGTTTTGTTGTACCAATGGGAGTAGAGGTTCCAGGAGACTGACGACTTATTGGAGTTCGACTGCTACTGGGGGAGGTTTCCCCATCCAAAAGGGACTCCTACAGACACAGCACAGGTTCTCAAGCAGGAACAATTTGCAGGAGCAAACCGTAGAAGGTTTAAATAATGGAACAAAATTAGGGGTAATGACAGGAATCGTGCCTGCATGAAGCTGAAGGAGCCAGAGATCTGGTCCATCAAGGACTCAAGCTGCTGTTTGCGCTTAACAGGGTCTTTAGGTAACTGAGATGGAGAACTGAAGACTTCTACTGCAACAGGCATCTGAAAGTCATAAAAAAAGAACTCTGTACCAAAATGGAAACTATTTTTTAAATGTTTTTTACAAGCAGCATATCATTGGTTTCCCAAAGACTTAATGGCATTTTTTATAGTACAAGTATAAAATATAAGTATAAAATGGTGCCATATATCACCATTGCAAAGGTTAAACCTGCAAAATAACAGTTTAGTTTTTAATGGATCTGAACAACTTACCGATTTAGGGTCATGATCCCCCTTGCTCTTCTTCTGTCGTTTCTAGTAAAGACACAATACATTTAATAACAAACTGTGACTGTTTTTATCTCATTTTAAAAAGGCTGTGTTCTGAAAAGTCTATAAAAACAACTAAACTCTGCATGTATAATAATCAATGTTTCCACAGACACAGATTTCCACCTCTTTAGCGTCACTTATGGTCTTCTTCGTCATCTCTGGGGTCTTGGGAATCAACCCTGCGGCCCCTTTCCATGGCTTCTGTATGGCTGGTTGGGAAGCTACAACAGCATCAGAAAACTCCATTTCCCAGGAGTCTGGTGGCTCTCTTTCCTTCATTGCCAAAAACTCCTCCTTCCAGTTACGGGGCGGCGTGTTCTCCCCCTGACCGCATACAGTGACGTCAGCTCCAGGTAGGTACCGCCTGTTAAGAAACTGCCATCATTTAGAAGTTACTGATCTGCTTGTTTCTCCACGCAAAGGTTCGAATACTTCATGACTTCAGAATTATAGTTTTGTAGCATGTGCACACGACTGCATTTTAAACACTTAAGGTTTTACCTCTTTGGCAGGGGCTTCTTTTGAGCTCATCTTCACCAAGGCTAAAATGTAGAGAAACATAACGTGCATTAAAGAAAAATGCTTTCAGGATAGGAGTAAATGGGGAGGTAAATTTTAATCGTGTTTTACCGGAGATGCTACAAGGCCTGGATGGAGGATCAGTCTTTTGCTTCTCTGCTTTCTCTTGGCTGTCGGTTCGAGGAAGTGGCACATGATCAAAAAAGCCACAGTCCACAAGTCGAAGCAGCTTTTCCTTCATGTTCTTATCTGTGAAGGAATGACAGCAATCCCTTTCAAAATGTCCAAAATTCACAAACTACAGTAACAAACTACATAACTGTTTTTTTTGTTTCTGGACCCTGGATTTTTGGAGCGTTTCACTAATTTGTCCACTAATCCTGTCCAGCAGCAGCATCATCACAAGAGTATTTTCCAATTTTGTTTTTATGAAACGTGAACTTTCCACTAGGATTTCATTTTAAGCACATCTCTTAATTATGCAACTGTGTACAAAAACTGTATGGAAAATATATATACACAAGTAGCATAGAAAGTAGAATGAAGAATGAAATTTGGAATAATAATTCATGAGAAACCCTTAAATATGTATTAAAATGAAATAAGCTGACAAAGCTTATTAGATAACACCAGATAATTGATGGACCCACAGACTGAGCCAGAAACTCACATGTCGAGCCAGCAACTGGTTTTTCATTCCCTTCCAGCAGCTCCCAGTAAACAATAGTAGCCTGTTCCATCTGGTCTTCCAAACTTCAGCCCAAAACAGGAAGATCGAGTCACAACACATGACAAATAGACACAGTAACATATTTAACTAGCACCTTGTCAAGACATAAGAACCGCTGTTTTAAGTGTACAATAATCAGCATGTCTATTACATTTGGCAAATGCTTTTATCTAAAGCAACCGTGTATTCAAGCTATATGTTTTAAGCTATAGTATATAAATGTATAGCTAACGCTCTGTTAGCTAGCGATGTATAAAGTGCAACACCAACCTCATGGTATGGTCTCTTTTGCATCCCAGTAATGATGCCAGATCTAACAAACTCTCCATCTCCTTTGTGGACAGGTAACAGGAGTGCTGTCTTGTGTTGCAGAAGTTTCTCCGGACGTCTTCTCTCTGTAGACTGTGCAGGACATATTGCACCTGGAGCATCAAGCTTAGACGTCCCCTCTCCGCCTCAGTCCTCATCACTTTCTCCTGGCGGACAGCTTTGCGCTGAGCCTTCAGCAACTATATTACAGTACAGACAATTATCAAGCACCTCTGCTGAATACCAAAAGCCTTTCATTTGGAGTCCCAGGCTGACCAAGCTGGCCTAGGTGGTCTCTCAAGACAAGCAAACCAGCTTCATCTGTTTTGGGACACTTTACCCCCCCCATTTACTTCATGGTGAATGTTTTAATGTGCAGATACATAAACCTGTTTGATTTTACAAGCATTATCAGGTCATATCAAATAAATTATGAGTGCTAGTTGACATGTGAAGGGCCACATTCCATATGTCCACTAAACTGTATGTGTGAATTGATGTATGCAACTTATCCTTACATCCTGCGTGAGGGCACCAAGTGTCTTCTGCAGCTCTTTGGCAAATTTAAGGTTATGGATCACCTCCTCGTACTTCCCCACAGCTTCCTGCAATGTTGCCACATACATCACTGCTATGGATACAAACTCCATTTCCCAGAATGCAACAGACTGAATGAGGTTTGTCTCAATTACCAGTTGGTCTTGATTTAATTTGTCCCCGTTTTTCAGCCTCTCACTGTAGCTTTCAAGTTTAATCTGCAAGAAAAATACCTTTAATCCTTCCCTTCAAAGACCACACACACAGTCAGGGTTCAAGTACAAAGCTTGGAGTTAAACCAAACAATGGATTAGTGGAATATGTAGTTTTAGATGCAGAAACCACATTTTAGAATGAGGCACCTTCTTTTTCTCAATGTTGCGGATCTTGTGCTTGAGGCAGATAAGGCCGTCCTCGATGTACTTTTCATAACCATAGTAGGTGGTCGCGGAGGGATTTAGAGCGAGCTGTAGGGCACTAAGTGCTTGAGGGGAGTCCGATTTGGGGCTGCCCTGCCCACCATCCATCTCCTCAGCCAATTCTAAGGGAGTCAAAGTCTCTATAGTCTGAGATGGTGACAGCTGAACCATGGTTCTAGCCTCTCTAAACAGGAAGTGGATGAAAACAATAAGGGTCATTTTAAAGAATTATAAAAGACAAGCACACACACAATCAAGTTTAACACTGGCTAAAAGAGCCTCATATAATTGCTTGTTTCACTGGCTGATACAACAGCAGCCTTTGACGTATTGTTGACATGTATCAGCACTGACGCAACAGAGTTAGTCACACACAGATATACATTAAACCATAAAGTATGACATTTGTTGATCCATACAGGTTTACGTGATCTAAACTCCCCGCACGAGTCTGGACATTCGCCAGTTCTTACCATGACATTGCATTTACGACTGCACGCCGTATGAATCACAACATCAAACTGCGAATGATCTCCTGCAAGGAGCATTCAACAAATGAAGCCCATAGTCATCGCTTTCGTTATACAAATGTCAGCTATAACTTCATATCCTATTCAAACGTTCACAAACATGCATCACGCATCTGCCCAACATCACGTCCAGTTGCAATAACGTGCATTTTCCAGAGCGCAGCTGCTATAATATAAAAGGCAACTTTTAAAGGCTTTTTTTTGATATGGCTGTTGGTGTATTCCAGATTTATCCTGTCCGAACAGCCAAGCCAGCATCGATAAGTGCCACCACCCAAATTCACACGCAGATAACTTCTACAGCGCGATCAAGCCCACAAATGCACGTGACAAAATAACCAACATATGCAATGAACGAGCAAGTCCGACAACCCCGCGCACATATCTCACCGACCTCACGCGTCTCTGCCGGTGTTTGTTTGATTGTTTGTAGCGTGTCAAATCGCTAGGTTGACTTGTGGGAAAAGCTGAACGTTTGGAGTGAAAACGAATAAAGCAGCTTTTCGGCGAGCTGTTGGAAAAGACGACATAAAGCGGTGGATAAACAGAGAGGGCAGACCGCAGCAGCCTCTCACCTTTTTATGCCCTGAAAGCAGAGGGAAACCCATCAGCTGAAGGAGCAATCATGACGTCATACCTCTAAACACAGGACTGTCCCCGCGAGCAGGCTCAGCACTCTCTCACCATCCGCCCACCTGCAACACTATCTATCTATCTATCTATCTATCTATCTATCTATCTAGTAGCCTACCATCGCAAACCATTTCTCCGATTCTATCTTAATTTATTGTCATGATCTGTGCATACACAACACACACGACAAACAAAGCCATCACAAATTACATTTATTGAGGGACAAGTAAAAAGTACAATATGTAAAAAAATACAAAACCTGCTTCATTTATCTCTAAGAATAGGAATACAAAGTGCATAGCTACTATACATGCCTGTAACACAACACCTACAGAACTAGCCTAAGGAAGGTATCACAAAGATAGGTCATATCTGGGCATTAGAACCCCCCAAAAAGATGAAAATTAAATAGCTGTACTTGGTATACACACATATAAAATGTTTTAACAACTGTCCAGTCATGAAGTTCTCCAAGTCTTGGTCTGCCATCTGTGTTAAAGCATATTCGGTCCATATTGCTGTGTTAGGACAGGTCAGTCCTCCAAAAAAATTAAGTCTTAACATAAAAAAGACCACAAGGCCAAAAGTTACAAATAAATATGAAATAAATAAAACAAAGTTAAAAGTGTTTCATTCTTACACATCTTAGAATATTTACAAATAACGCCATTTATCACCATTTAAGTGCTTTGAATATAACGCGTCATCTGATTAGATGTTACCACAAAACATTTACTGTCATGTAATTTTGTCATTGTTTGATGGCTGCCACCATCAAAATATCAATTTTTAAAATTTGAAGATGCCTCTCCCATGTCAAGAAAAACATGAACACGCAATTGAGGATTTTGTGTGAAAAGTAAGCTCAACAGTGCCGCCCCCTGGTTGTAAACAGAAGTGTGTGTGTGTGTGTATAACAGAATTTGTACAATCTAGGATGGCCAAGGCCATCAAAACAAAACTAAAAAATAAATCAACACAAAATTACTGAACCATAGTGGAAAACTATAAAACTATATATATATATGGATATATAGTATAAATACTCTTATACATATGACAGGTTATTAAGACAAGTTATGTATATTAAAATTGTACAAGCTGACATTGGGCGAAATGAGCCTTTCAATATTCGAATATTATTGTTAACATTTTTTTTTCCCTGAAGAGAAAAGCAAACAATCAAACCAAAACAAAACATACACATATAGAGACGAAAAAGCACAGCAAAATGTCTATCCTATCATGACACTTTAAAGTAAAATATATTCTATAGAAGTGTATTGTAGAATGTATATAGAATGTATTTACAAGAGGAGTTGTATGAACTAAACAAATACAAAAAATCATGGGCTTTTTGGCTTAGAATGGGACCATATTGAAAATATCCAATTCTGAAATATATCTGAAGACAACATACCCCCTGTAATAATTTAACAACATTGACATCTTAAAGATGTCACATTGCAGTCAAACTGAGGTTTCATTTTTGCTTTTAATTTCATTTATATACAAAAATATATAATGGGACTGTCTCACATCACCCACATGATTCTTGTTGCAACACAAAACAGAAAACGAGAAATCTTGAATTTCTTAAAAGGCCATGCAAAATTCATGCAGATTTCCATCAAAACAATACTTTCTTTAACGCTCATGCTTGACACTTATCTTTCCAAAACCTCAAATCTACAGTTCTCAATATTTACATTAGTACACTGAATACAAGAGTTGACAGCCAGGCATCATTTTTGGTCATGCAAAGTTCGCAGTGGAATACTATTTGAGTCGCATTTTGCAAATTTCATTTTTGGGCAAACCATCCCTTTATATACAAACCAACAAAAAACTGGAAGAGGGCGAGCCATAACAGTGAGAAATAGTTGCACAAAAAATATACATATCAAAAAGGAGAGATCAAAGGCTTCCCTATATACTAGCTATGCCCTAGCAAAATGGTAGAATGTTACCAACTTAGCTAGAATTTAGCAAATGCAGCTTACGGTTCGCTGTATTTTTTCTGTACACTAAGTACTGTACACTAACTGCAGAGACATCCACCTCAGCGAAAGGTCACAGCGGTGATAAAGCGCCTCATTTGAAGGTACAATAGTGACAGTGCAGGATTGTGTCCACTAAATAGGTTATCTGTATTTCTATGCATTATGTTTGTAGATCCAGCATTTTGTGAGTTGGATAAAGCAAAATGAAAATTTGTCTTGGTCTGCAAAAAAAAATATCCACACAGAAAGGAGTAAACTGGAACAGTGTGGTACCAAGCTCTGGAAAATAAGAAGACCATTTCAGTTTGTTAAATACAGCATCAGTATGTTAAATAAACAGCAAAGAACTGAAAAAGACACATTCTTAAAAAAAAAAAAGAAAGAAACGGGAAACACAAAGATCCAGCTGCTCTTGAATCAAAGGCAATTCGAGAGAACGTCTTTGAGAGTGTCTGGGGTGACACTGCAGCCCCTGACTCTCGAAGGCTTCCTAAGAATGCCAAGTCAGTACCCTGGGAATGTGACATCACCACTCCGCATCCACTTCCTGTTCTATTTTGATTTGGTGAGAAGCGGAAGGCAAGTCCGGCTGTGTGGAAGAAATTATTTCTTGACTGCTCTGCACCTCCTCCTTCCCAAGGTCACCCTCCTCCTCTTCTTCCTCCTCCTCCTCTTCCTCTTCTTCCTCCTCCTCCTCCTGTTTTTTCTGACAGCAGGGCTTGTAGAGATGAGGATCAATCAGCACCTCCCCAAAGCGACCTTTATAGATGATGCCACAGCAAACTCGCTGCCTACAGAGATTTGCAAGAGTTAGCTTCTTTGTAGATGAACTGCTTTCATTGGACAATTATTACTTCTGGTGAACAATGAAGGTCAAACTCATAAATCCGTTTATAGACTGATTCAAGAGTAAATTGCTCTTTAAAATACCTTTTCCAGTATGTCAGGTCCAGGAATGAAAAGACAGGAGAGCGAGTGGAGCCAGGAGCCAACTCTGAGTCAGAGCCTTCATCTGATTGGTTACTGTAGCTTGGTGACTGGGCGGGGCTTGTACTGGAGGTAGTGCTGTGAGCATCTGAATCTGTTGACGACAAAAAGCAATCGAGTCGGTTTGATTTAAACAGGGAAATGCAAAGCACTTTATTATTGTTTTATGTGATAACGGATTACTCACGGTGTCTTTTCAGTTCCTTCTGAACGCGTGTGATTTGGTTCGGTCTGATCCGTCTGGACAGGGATTTGACTTTCTTTGACTTCACTGTAGTTTTCAGGCTGGGTCCCCCTCGTGCATCAACCACCTGTGAGACAACAACGATTTTTATTTAATCCAGAGCCCCAAAACTAGAATCCCTATAGACCTCATACCTAAAACATAAGGCAGCTATATAATGTCATGTATAAAGACCTTTATGTATAGAAATATATTCCATTGTGTGTTACAATGTGATTATTCTCATGATTTCTATAGCATGGCAGAAAACAAAATGTGCAAGATTTGGGGCTGGTCATTTATGTAGATGACTCTCAGTGTAATATGAACTGATTTAAATATCTAAAATGTGCATATCAAATTTATAATATAATAAACTTTATAATATTTGTGTTTGTAACTTTCCACAAACCCTTTAGCATGATAAATTTGAGGCTGTATGTGTGTACATGTGCATCACCTACTAGCATCTACTGGGAGTAGAGTGAAGAATTTAATGGAACTTACATGATTCCAGTTTTTCTTGGAGCCAACAGGAAGCTTCTTCCATCGTTTCACCAGCAGAACACAAGCATTGCAGATTTCACCAGAACGAGTCTCACCTAAACTGTAGAAGTATCCCAATCTCATTATAATTCTATTAGAAGCAAGTGCGTAGAAATCTAACAGTTACTCAAGAGATTCTAATTAGGCCCCAGTCATGCTAGACTATCTACAAATAAATTCTACAGAGACCCCTACGAACACAAGCAGCAACCGAATATGATAATCACATGCATAAAAACATTGCTTTTTTATTTCCACATCATGGAATCCAACATGTTTGCACTGTTATTGTTGTTTTTGTTACTTTAAAGCTGCATCGTACAAAACTGGATTGTTCGATATTGCCATTATCCATCTGAAAAGGCCATGACATGACATATCAATCTTGTACTGGTCATTCATATTCACATAATACGGATTTGCAGGTCACAGTTCTTGTGAGCTTGTGTTTCCTGTCTGTCGCCTTCGCATGCATGGACGTCAATGCAGGAAAGTGCAGTGTGACCGGTCCTTACCCAAAGCAGCTCTGAAAATCTCTCTCATAGCGTTTGCTGTCAGTGAAGCGAGAGCTGGAGGACTTTGCCCTGCAGATACAACACCCATCTAGACTGCGGTACATCTTCGGCTTATGAAAGCCAAACATCTGCAATCACATGAACAGAGTTTGGAAATAACAGGTAAAACAACTCTCCTCATTGTACTTCTGATCCACACAGAATTTACATTGACATTTGTAAACAGCTGACAAGAATTTAACCCCCTTACAAATTAACTGTATTGTCTCAAACCACAGTACAATATTCAATTACCACAAATGCATTTGGTTCATTATAATTCACTGTGTCTCTGTTTGACTTCAGAAGCATTAGGTCATGATATTTCCATAACTCCTGACATACGTCAGAGAGAGATGAAATGTTGGTTATCAGTGGGATAAGAGCTGAATGGACTGAGTGTTCTGTCTTATATAAGTCGGTGTTGATGGAGCCGGATGGCCTTGCGCAATGACACAGATCAGTGACAGCTGTAGTGTCTTCTGGAGCGTCAAATTCATCGTTATAACTGGGTCATTATATGGGATTCTTGCAACTTTCTGAAGTGTTTTTCGCGCTGTGTGCGAAACACTTTTTTTAACATTGATTTTTTTCTTTATTAAATAATGATTCTTTCCCCAAATATAATAAAGGGCCACGCTTATTTAGGATGCGCAATGTACAGTATCACGGTGAGAGAGTTTAACTGGTGCTTGTGTAATTCTGCCTCTGACGCAATTCAAACATGGCAACGCGTTTCAGAGGAGGGGAGGGGCAGAAAATGGAGGCAAAAGTAATGCGATGCCGTTGCGGAAACCACGATCGAAAATAACACGCCTAATTTTGTCAACTTAAGTTATCTTTAAAACAACGAATAGATATATTCAGTGTTTTGCGGTGTTTAAACGTGCGACCGTTCCCACACTGCTGCGAAATGGTGTGCGTCTCTCCGTATTCACCGCCCACTAGCTCGCGCGGAAGCATGGCACGCCACACGGCATCTTTAAACACACACATTCAGCATGTTTTCGCCGCAGTTAAACGAATACACGATCCATATTGTCCTTGAGCAATAAATTCAAGCATTTTCTTAAATGCAGTGATAGTTAAATGAGAAATATACACAGAGGACGACTGAATATAATCGAACTGCTTGTCCGTTGCCCTTTGTTTTCCGCGCGACTCTGCGTCAGTAGCTCGTGCGACTCCATGCTTTGCGCCCGAGACTGTAAACACATGCAGTCCGTGCAACAACGTGTCTCTACAGCATTATGCGCAATAAAACACCCATCTGTTCGTTTTCTTATTAATGGGACACTTTAAAACAGTCATCACTAAAATATTACAAGTAAATGTCCTTTAATTTAGCTCTACGTTTAAATGCGTCAGTGACACCGCCTCCATCTCACATGAAATGGGTCTTTAGAGCAGCTGTGCTGTGCGCTTTAAATATCATAATAATGTCAAACTGCGTGCGCAATTACTTTATGGAGTATATCAGAAGTTTGGAAACGTTGATGGGCTTGTGAAAATGCTGGTTTGTTTTGAAGCACACCCACCAACAGAGTAGCGAGGGACCACACGCAGTCAGACGGGTAGTTAAGTATACCAAGTTTCATACGAGTATAAACGACAAAACTTATTTTTGTCCACCAAGTATAGCTATATTTGAGAATCTGCGTGCAGTACCGTAGTTTTTGTAGCTATTTCTCGGTTTTTAACCAGACTACGTTTCGCTGTATATTATAAATGCTGATGTGTTATTTAAAAAACAATGTCGACAGTTTCTGGACAACGACAAACTAACATCTCCGTTCATGCCTGTTACGAAAAAATTGTTGTATTAAAATCCGACTACAGTTTCATCAACAGTCCAACACTTCACATCATTAACGAAAGACGTGAGCTCTTTAAAATGTGATGCACTGTATGGGCAACTTATCGCACGTTTCACCACTGAAGCAAAATGCTCAAACCATTTAAGTAAGCCTCAAAAGTTCGCTTTAGGGTGAATTTCTGATGAATAGGACAGCTTTAAACCGGGAGTCGCACTGTCACATAACTTCTTAAAGGGACCCCTTTGAAGACGAATATGACATCCTCTAAAATCGCTGGAAACAGTTAGATTACTTTTAGAAAAAGCTTTTTCTTACCTTGACTTGCAGCGGTTAAAGTAGACCACACCACGAAATCCAGGAGTTACGGGCGTTACAAATGTTACCAACAATGCGCCACTACCAAGCACGCTGCTCGTTACCGTCTCACTTTCTGTCTGAGTATAGTAAAATGTTTACGCATGCGCCAACATCCATCCACCATTTTCTGAATTTCTTCAATCAACCTAATTTGCATATGCGACTGACGTTGGACTGCGTCTGCATTCTGTTGCCCATATAAGGAAGAGAAAATTACGCGGGAAACGTGGGCGGGTCTGGTTGCTAAGGCAGCAGTCATTTTAAATCCGTGCACTGGTATCCTAGTGGGCGGAGTTACGCTCTACTACTACAAGGACAGCAGGAGAGCAGATGTCGGACGGAGCTGCCCATCCTCTTTGCTTCGTATCCGTCAGCCATGAACACGTTTAAATGCACACTAAAGATATTTAGCTACCACATAAGATTTAAATGGATCAAAACTGGCACGTCCGACATTGAAAAAATACCAATGAAATTTAGATCACTGTTGGGGACTTTATTTATAGCACGATTTTAATTGTCTTATGGTAATGATACACTTGATGACAATATCGTTTTCTATGAGACATATTTGACATCCGTAAGGTAAGCGTAAGATGTTTGGGTCATAGATGCTATTAGCATTGACCTAAACGCACAAACAAACACACACAAATACAAAATTGCTATTCATAGCAGAAAGCAGTCCAAAACCACTGGATCGCTGCTCTAGAATGTCCTGCTTGCTTGCATTATGTATTTCCTACAGTTAGTAATTATGTCAGAATAGTCTTCACACAGCACTTAAGATTATGAAAGGTTCAGAGAAGACCCACGTATAGACATACTAAGCAATTTTAATAAGTTGCTTCATAAATATAAACAACAGAACTCACAGAGGATCTAAGTTTACAAACAGGGAGCTTCAACCATATGAATGATGAGCAAATGGAGAAGTTATTGTTTAGAAGCTCTTGTATACTGGGGAAAACAACAGGTTAACCAGAATGGAATGATTCCTGAATGGGAAATGTAAGAGCCAGAAGAGGAACTAATTCATTTACAGCGACAATGCTTCTTTAAAATCTAAACGTAGCATGCATCACCAGTAACGAAAGACAGGTCTTCTGGATTTTTGATTTTTCCAGCTAGAGGATTCTCTTTGATTTCAGCAATTCCTGGGGCACCAAACATTTCTGTAGACTCCCACAAAGTGGATTTCAGAATACACATTCTTTTAACCCATGAGACTGAAATTTTACCTAAATAAATACATGGTACAGTGTCATATTACTGCATAATTCACCTCCAAATCAGGATAATAATCCACAAATTAACCAGTGTAATGAAAGCATAGAAATAAATACATTATAAAAGAAATAAAATTAAATACACAGGTTGAATGTGTGCTACCGTCGCACATATACAGCGTGTGGATCAAATGCTGAGAGTTGTGTTAAAAAGCAAAACTTAAGTAACATTATGCAAGAATGAAAACAAAATAATTCACAAACTGTAACAACTGTCTGTAAATCCTACTTGGTTTCTCTCAGCACAGACTTAGGTTATAACAGATGCATAAAAACAACAAACAGGGTTACTTCTACCACAGGTATTTTTAAGAGACGTGCAAGCCTGCATTAATTAATTACACAACATACCTTCAGTTAGTGGTATATAGTAGGATTTACACTCTTCATTAAAGCACCCCTCCAGCGATTTCTTATATAATCTTTATGTGAGAAAGTTAATGCTTTTGTTTAGAATTAAGTCTACCAGGGTTTTAAACGGGTGCGTTATTGCTTTGTGTTGACGTCCAGTGTTTATTCCTAAATAAAATATATCTATGAATGAAGTTAATACTCATTGGCAAAATATCTTCCAAAATTGTTAATTGCGCACACACTTACACACACAAACACGCATGCTCGCACATACACACAATACTATCAGACATATGAACGTATCTATTAGCGTACTACAATTCACATCTTGTTGGAATGCCCATTTTCTCCGCAACGTAATTCAGTCGGTTTAATCGTTTATAAAGAATGTTTCAAATTAACACAAAGGTTTGGACTATCCATTGTTCTATTGTGAGAATCTTCCTGGCATATTACTACTCAATCAGCATATATCAATTTAAACTCACAGACATCCATTTACAAATAAAATTATATACTTGATGTCTGACTCTTTTAAGTACAGTTGTCTTTTTGAATTGAAATAAAGCCATTATTGAATATTTAGGACATAATCTATCAGTACTCAGACTCTGCAGCAGTTAGGCTACTTACAGATGCTTGTTATCTTAAGTCATATTGCCATGCTTCCCACAGTGTTGTCTAAAGATGGCACACGCTGAAGAAGAAACACTAGAGACAGCAACACTGTCTTCTCACACACTTACAGACAAGATTGCAAAATTGACCACAAATCTGAACACAAAATCCACATGAAAAGTCAAGAATTCTTCTGAAAAATGCTTCTCAACACTGCTTTCGACCTGAAACTCTCAATACTGCTACAAAACATATTTCTGAACTTCAGTTTCATTTCTTTGGGGACAGGAGACAGTCAGGTTAAGAAAAGCTTTGATAAGTCCTCAGTTCTATTCCCCAGACAGCGAGCGCACAAGTAACTTTTGGGGCCGTTCTGGCCCTGATGGTGGCAGCAGAGAGAGGCGGAGACGCTGAAATTGGGGAACAGCCTTAATGTGACCTCGTCATCTTAAGTTAAAGTTCAAAGCCTTTTGTAAGGGAGGTCTCAAGGGTGATGGGGAAGTCGTGGATCGTCTGCAGGACGGCGACAAGAGAGTTGACCGTGAGTTTGTCTCTCAGTAACGCAATCTCATCGTACATGCGTGTGATGACAGGGCAGTCGGCCAGTAGAGGGAGCCACTGCGGCAACAGTCGGTCTCTGTGCGGCGTAGGATAAACATGCAGATAATCTTAAGTATATCTTTCTTTCTATTTTGTGTTAATTTACTTAAAAACAGTATGTAGAAGAGTAAGTGTGAGTTTGTGTAATCTTACCTCGCCCCGAGACAAACCAGTAGCTGGAACTTGCCATCCTTGCCTATGTTCCGCGGCATGTTGTTGATGGCATTAATGTAGCGACACAAAGATTCGCAAGTCAAACTGAGAGGCTCAGGTGTCTCCTGTATGTCTCCGATGTTTTCTGCATTTACCATAAACGCTACTGCCCTTTCTGTACAAAACATTCACAAAACACATTATAAATCCTAGAAAATATGTACCCAATCATATGTACATGTACCTTATTATAAAGACTACGTAACAATAATAATAACGAAGTGTCATTGCTATCACATCAGACTATATGCATGGCATTCTTCAATTTCTCCATTAGAGGGACCCAAAGGTCATGAATTCACCACTTCAAAATTCCCAAGTGGGAATTAAACTTATTTTTCCTTAACTCTTGGATAATTCAATATCAGGCCTGCCCACAATATTCTGTTAGGATTAACATAATATAACCTATAATAATACACATTATTAGGGCAAAATTGTGAAGTATCATCACGGTAATATCATGAGGCTTGTCATAACAATAGTAAAAAAGCACTAGGCCAAAGACATTAACACTATCAACAGAATAAACTATCAACTAAATATAAATAAATGTATTGTTTACTTAGACAGAAAAGCATTTAAGAGTTTGTTAAATAAGGCCCACACATTGAAGCAGATCTTACTAAAGACTCGCACGTTCAACCTAGCTTACCAAAAAAGTCCCACACAAAGAAATTTTTCTGAAAGAGCCGAGTTGTGCGGAATCCATGACGGAAGAATTGCTCCAGGGCCCAGACAAGACCACCTTCTCCACACAGCAGAACCGTCAGACTGCCCCTCTGACAGGAAAGATAGAAGATGCGTTTAAAATAAATTAATGACGATCATGGAGATACAGTATTGACAAACTGACATCATACTTGTACCTCTTTCTCTGGTTTGTGGAAGTGCTTTATAATGTTGTTTACTGATTCACCGATGGATTCCTGAATCTGAACAGTTGTTGGTTCTAGATTGAGAAGGATGTACAGAGATAAGCAGCATAATACACAAACATAAAGGAATCTTCTGTTAAATGTTTAAAGTGACTACTTGCAAACATAATCACTGCCTACCCAGAAGCCATTTCAATCCCAGAATGCTTTGTAACCAGCACAGTATTAAATCAAATCAAAGATAGTGAACTAGAAATTCTAACTATTCGTTTTCAGTATAATAATTTTTTTTGTTACTATTTTTACTATTTACTCAGTATGTGTTCTGTGCATTTTTATGCCTTTTAGTGTTACATTGTTAGCTTAGCAACATGACGAAGTCGTTTTACAGTAGTTTCAGTCTCCCACGCACTTAATTTAAGGATCTTTTTTCGTGGTGTGAGGGGTACCAATTCAGTTAAGATGCTGCCTTGGAAGGTAGTTACCAATACAACCAGCAACCAGTACACTCAAACCAGCAACCAGCAACCAGTACACTGCAAATCTAAGATAAAACATCATTAAAACTCACTGTTGCCACGTCCAGTAAGCGACGTGATGCTGATTCGCCGAATCTGTGATGGCGAACGCTGAAGGGGTGGAGTCCGCCCCCCTTCGTCATCGTTGCACGGAACTACCAATTCACCAATCAGGACCCGCTCCAGACTGCCATCATCGACACCCTTTCCCAGCCACCTACCACAGGGGAACCTGTATAGGGTACAAATCGAATATAACAAAAACCATAAATGGAGGGAGAGAGAAAATGAGTGATGAGAGTGGAGCGATAAGAGCATGTCATACTTGTATGTGTGTCCGCTGATCTCGTTCCGGACCATGACACAATCCACAAGCCACTTAGCGAGCAAGCCTGAGTTATCATGACCTAGCTGCACTGTTGTCAGCTTTCCGAGATTCTGACACTGTAAGACACAGACATGCCACAGATAGAGAACAATGTCAGAAATATTAAGTGGCTGTCCATAACTAGTCATCAACCCTGTGGGAGTGTGTGTGCTGCCTTTTCAAAGTGAGCAGTAGAAACACACCAGTAGTGGACATTTAAACTCATAGTCACATGATGTCAAAGCTGCTGTAAGTGGCCACGCCCCATGTGTGTTAGCCAATCAGAACACTTGAGGGCAGCGCTCAATGTTGTATGGCCGAACTACCGTTTTTTCAATTGCAGACATTATTTTTATATAACTGTAAAAACATTCTAAAGTAATTGCTTACAGCAGCTTTAATCTCTATTATTGCTATTGAAAGCTGGAGAGGAACCCAAGGGAGAAACAGAGAAGATCTCTCGGAATGTAGGCGTAGATAAATGGAAGAGGAGACTGATGGAGAGACAGAGGGAAGGATTAATGGAGGGATGTGCACCTAACCTTGAAGGCGATCGAGAAGTGCGTGTGAGGCCTAAAGGCAGACTGTGAGAGGACACAGAATGAGTTAGAACATGATGGGTGATTGACAGCATGACAAATGGCAGTGATTTATTCTCCTCATGGATCATCCCTCAATGTGGGGCTGGGCAAAGAAGATGATTTACTTCAAGTTATAGATTGTTATGGGTTATAGATTTTATAGACAAAAAAATCATAAATTACTACTACATTATAGTAGTATTTGTTGTATTATTTTATTAACTTTATTAC
>JAZGTJ010006699.1:0-24347 GCA_036877575.1 Botia almorhae | reverse complement strand
ATTTTTGCAATAATCTTGAAGTCACTTAATTCAACCATGAATTTTGAAATCTAGAACAGTATGTTTTTCGAAGCAGAAGGAATTTTCTCAGAATGACAGACCGTCACCGACACAATATAAAGACTTTTTCTCTGCCTTTGTATTAATCAAGGCTGATGAAGTTTTAATTTAACTTCTTCATTAAAACCCAGTGTGTTGTGTTAACAGACTCTGTGTCATGACACACAACCTGGTTTTGACCCCAGAAGCTAAACAGGTGACTGAATTTCATTGTATTCAGGCTTGTAAATGAGATGCACACATCTTATTCAGCTGCAGGAGCAATGCCAAAAAATCAAGTTTCTCCCCTTTAGCCTCCTTGGAAGTTTGTAATGAACAAAACCTAGTCATTCATATCGCTCTGATTTAATCATAATATTTTAATGAGTTTATACCAAATCCTATTAGTGTATTAATCATATAAAGCTTACGGCAGCAAAAACCAAGCGTCATATATTTAAGAAACTTACAGGTGTGCACAATCTCTAAGAAGGTGTGAGTCTCATTACTTCACAAACTCTAGTCTCACATTTTCTGTCCCAAAGCAGTTCCCCATTTACAGGTGAAACATCAATTAGGGTTTAATGGGTTGTCTAGACCACCCTGTAAATGTATTATTGCCCCAGTTCCAATAGTGTCGCCTTCCTTCTTTCTACTTCCTTTTCAAACTAGTAAAACCCAAAACCCTGTTGCTTTATAATTTTACTTTTAGCCTAAAGATTTAAAAGGTTGACATTACATTATCACATATTTATGTTTGCGATCGTAGTAATTATATCATCAAATCTGGTTTAAAAAGTTGATTGAGGCTAATTTGGTTTTAATAGTATTCTTTGTCCCCTGAAGCCGACATGAAACGCTGTTCATAATTGATTTTCCTCACATGAAACAGATTTCTAAGTGAATCAGGATTTTGTTTTCAACAAGAAAAAGGTGGAATGTGTTTAATCAATAAGAAATCGATTAGATCTTAGTGAGCGTTCCACACACTTGAGGTTTATTAAACGGTTCTGGTCGTTTCAGAGCAACTTATTATATTTGGATGAAAGATCATGCAGACGAACGTTTGTTTACTTTAGAACGATGTGAAATTATGAACTGCATACAGTAAGACCAGGAAGCTGTATTGAGAAAAAGAACAGGGGGAATGTCATGTGTACTTCTTCTTTACTTCTTGTTTAGTTATTTCTTAGGAAACATCAAGAACACAAAGTGTTATTTTTGTAAAACTCGATGCTGTTTCATAGCTTGGGGAGGGGGGATGAAAAGTGCTATACAATGCGATCAATAGATGGATGCGTCTAAGAATTTCGGGTCTTAGGGGAGAAATATTGAAATGTGATTTTGAGACACTGGCTGGAGCAGAAATCATGGCAGATAATCAACTCGCGGAGACTATGGACGTGATAACTCAACACAGAGAGACCTTGTTCAAACGCGCTACTTTAAAATGAGCTGCGCTTGGACCAGCGGTACTCAGACCTTTTCATTTACTGTCTAAACGCAGATGTTTAGGAGTATTGTTCACTTTAAAACTATTTTATTCTCCAATTAAAGAAACCTCAGTAAGTATCCTCACTAAGATATAGGCAATGAATATCAGTCCACACTGCTGCTGGGTTTTGGGCCTTGTTCTGATGGCTTTAAGGAAAGCATGGACAGCATGATGAAACCAGCTTCAGCTGTGATGTTGAAACACATGGATGTGAAGCCTTGTTCTCTTGGTAAGAGAAAATACTAAATCATTTCTGTTTATGTGACTGTTGCAAATTACAAATGTGAGGGTCTAAATTAGTTCTGTCTGAACAAATTTAGAGATTAAAGGTAATTTAAAGTATCTTCAAATGACACCTGGCTAAGCTGTCATTTAACTGTGGTCATACTAACTTACATGTATGCATTTGGCAGACGCTTTTATTCAAAGCGACTTACAGTTCATTCAAGTTATACATTTTGTCAGTGCGTGTGCTCCCTGGGAATCGAACCCATGACCTTTGCGTTGCTAGCGCGATGCTTTACCAACTGAACTACAAGACCAACTTAAGGTCATTCTGGATGAGCAACTACTGTATTTTATATTGTTATAGTTGTTTATTTTTTTCAGATCAATATCTTGGTTTATATCCTTTGGCTCAAGTAAATTTCTCAATATTATTCTGTCCGTCATTCGATATTCTGTCATTATACAAACGTGGTGCAAAATGCCATCATCCTCAATGTATTTTATATATTATTATGTTTGCCTTTCTTAATAATGCTAGTCAGCTAATTACACATTGTAATTGTGGGTTTGTAAGTAATGGGTATAGCATTAGCATCCGCCACAGGACGCCGAGCGTAGCAGCGCTCACTTCTACCTGATTCACCAATTTAACACATGGATCTGCTTAGCGTTTTAGTTGTACGGTTTGTATACGTTGGCTGTTTGAAAATCAATTTTTAAATCGTAAAATCTCATTCCGTGTGTTTAGCTCTTCGTCAAGTTCATTAAAAACGTCTGTTCAGTGGAGCAGCAAAGAGCTCCGTCGATACAGCGGCAGTCATTTAAACACGAAGAACATTTTGAAGAGCTAAATGCCAGAGAATGACACAAACTTTCCATTTGAGAAAGATGTGGCAAAGAGAGTCTTTCTCATATATACTGAGCACAGGAGAAAATATATATTATAAAGAGTGAATAGATAATGTGTTTCTTTTTTTACCATCACACCGAAGATGGATGAGAGCCGCTAAAGCTGTAGATTTTCTTACAAATGTTTTATTTTTGAAGCAGCAGACCTTTACGTCAGCAAGAGATTTATAAAGACGGTGCGTCACCTAACTGCCTTTGGGGGAAACGTGGCAAGTTTGGTGCAGTCAAAGTTTGAAAGATCGAAAGCATTAGGAAATAAAAGTCAATATGTATCAGAGAAAAGTTCCCTCTCTGGATTTAGACTGTTTACTGGAAGAAAAGAGTCACATTTGGGAATCTAAAAGTTGCTTACGACTGCAGACACAAATGGTCGAAGATCCAAATGAAGTTTTATTAAATGTAATCCAGGACACAGGCAGGTGGTCAAAACACAGTGAAAACAGTCCAAACCAAACAACAACATCCAAATCACAATAGGGAAAACCCCAAAAGTAGGCAAAATATAACAGCACAAACACAGGGAGGAAACAAATGGCCCACTCAGAATTGCACTGTAACCACTAAACACAACTTCACAAGGTAACCGATATGACTGAGGCTTAAATAGTGTGAGTCGACAGGTAAATAAGCAATTAGAGGCGAGACACGACAGAGAGTTATGGGAAATGTAGTCTATGAAGAGTAGCAATGGTTTGAGAAGTGGTGCATATCGAAACAGATTAATGAGATTAATTAAATTTTTCGTTTGGAGATTATTGATCAACACTTTGTGATGTTTGTGTTCAATAATACAATACATAGTTAAATGATCCTTAACTTTGTAGTACTCTCTTCCAGTCCATTTTTGAGTCTCAAGCCTTGCCTAGGTGCTCACCAGTAGAAAGCATTAATTGCATAACACAAACATTCCCAGTGTGAGATTGTCCCAAATTTACTTGCCGATATTAAAGCGTTAACCTGTAACTATTTACATATATGTGTGTGTGTGTGTGTGTGTGACCTTCGCATGGATATGTCACATCCGTAAACATAAAGATGAAGACTGTGTGTGTTCTGAGGATTCTTGTTCTGACAATTTAAACGTGTCGTCTAGACGGACAGTTCTAACCTTCAGTCTTCGCTCACATCTGGGGATTGTCTTATTGCCAAAAATCAAGCCTCAAACTGCAGCAGTCACACAGGGAGAGAGTCAGATACTGTGTGCTGAAAGCAGTAAATATCAGCAGGGCTTTTGAGAGGTGGGGACTTCTCTGCGATCCGAAAGGTTGAAAACCGACGCAGAGCGTTTTCCGCTGAACAGGTAAACATTTCAGTCACTCAATAGGGAGTAAACCATCAGATTCATCCTCGGAGAACAGCCGGGACACACATAAAACGCGTGAAGAAATAACTCCACATGTAACTTCTCAAACTGTGAGGTGATAGAGAGGTTAAAGTTATAGACTGATTATAGATAATCATCTTCGGCTATGATGCCTGTATCATTCGTTGGTAAGGCAATGGCTTGTCTGGAATTGTATAGCCTACATACACATTTTCTATTTTTTTAATAAAACTGAATTTTCTTTTAATGGAAAATATAAAAATGGAACGGCCAAAATTAATACTTACTGTTATTACTTCCAGTTAATTTATTGAGCTTATTAAGAAAGGTCAAGTTTAGCCCATTGAATTGTGGGATGGAGACTGTCACACAGTGTAATCTTTTTATTATGTACATTGTATACATATTACTGCAGTAAATTAAGATGAATATGCTATTCTGCTTTCCTGTAGCTCAGTGGTTAGAGTATAGTGTTAACAATGCCAAGGTCATGGGTTCGATTACAGGGATTGCAAATACTCAGAAACAATGTATAGCGTAATGCAATGTAAGTCACTTTAGATAAAAGTGTCTGCCAAATACATCAAAAATGTAAAATATTTTGGAAATAGCTTTTCGGACAACATCATGACTTGAGACAAACTTCCTTGAACTCTTCCTTTTAAGATGTACTGTTTATGCTGACAGCTGCCCATATAGGCATTAAGCAACCGCTCTCACACTCCATGTATTTTGAAGGGTTTATTGCATGATTTATTGCAATTTAACTAAACACTTTTTAAATTTGATTACAGTTTATAGGCAAACACTTACTACTCCATAGCCAAAAATTACACACCTAACAGTAGTTGCTTTTGCTCCTGTATTCTTAGTTAATGCATGAATCCATATACTGTAGGAGGCACCTGATGTGACCTCAGTATGGCAGGGCTGACACTCAAAGGTCAAGGGTCAGCTTTGGGCTTAGCAGAGGGCACTGTGGAATATGAGAGAATATTAAGTACATGGATTGCATTCTCCTCAGAGAAGGTCATAGTCAATAAAATGTTCTTTCTTTACATATTTGGTGAAAGAGAATTCCTTAGAAAATCTCTTCATTTAGTAGACCTCACTTAAAGGGGAAGTGTGGGACCTTTTCTCCTATCCCTGTATACTGTACAGTGACAACTGTAAGTAAGCTACTCCGGTAAGGCTGGTTTCATTTCACTTACTCGACGTTGTGTCAATGACATGACATTAGTAATCTGTCCCTGACAGCCTATCACCTCTAACCTGAATATTAAAAGGGCCAATCAAATATTGGCGAATGTTATTTGCGTGGTACAGTGACTCAGTGGGTAGCACTCTTGCCTCACAACAAAAAGGTTTCTTTTTTGAGGCCAGGCTAAGCTAGGAGGCCTTTCTGTGCCTCCCAAACAGTCCGAAAACATGCAGGTTAGGTACACTGGATATAAAACAGACTGACCACCTTTCCATCTCAGCATTTGGCTTGTTACGGGGCCTGGCACCTGTGTGCATGACCTCGGCTAGGTAAGCACCTGAACTCAGTGTTCCACACGCGGCGATTCCCTATTTGGAAGCTACCATTCTACCTTTACCACAGCCCTCAGCGGTAGGGTTTTTATGAGTACTTCCTGTAACTGAGTCCACAAGAGATATCTACATGTCACCTCTCAGTAGGGTGTGTACTTTTAAGTGTTCTCCCCGCAGGAGGGAGTTATACACTTCCCAATGTTTGATAACAGGGCTCTGATGGGAATCACATTTAGAAGGAAAGTTACTTTGCGTAAGGGAGCGCTCTACCCCCTCAGAGGACTTGGAGGCGTCTCTGGGCAGCTCTATTTAAATGAGGCATAAGAGTACAGAGTAAAGTGTAAGCAAGTCAGCCCTGGGCCCATATGCAAAACACTTTTAACGGGAACCACAAAATGAAACATTTGACATTTAAAGATGTTCACTGTTGGGTCTTAGGAAAATACCATACCAAACATTTTACTTTGAAATAGACACATCTCATTTTTCATCCAGCTAACCTATAGATAAATAAATAATATTTGTAAAGTAACAGACCATGCAGATCGACCAAAATGTAACCTAATCAATTTGTTAAAGCAATGAGCGCTACATAAAACACAACATTGAACGGCACAGCCATTGTTTAACTCAACAAACAACAAACAAATAGAGGTAATGTCTAAAATAACCAACTGCACCTCGCTCAGCCACACTGTCACTAAACTAAACAATCTTGGTCAAACAGCGGTCGAAGTAAATATTTACTTAGTAGACATAAAAACATCAAATGAATACAGTCACTCAGTTGCACTCTGCCGACCTTCCTTTTAGCAAATTCATTCAGTGTCCTTGATAATTAATTTATGACTTTGTATATTAATGGAAAGAATAGCTAGCAAATATTTGTATTAGCTTCGGTTTTTAAAATGAGCACTCATGAAGCCGCAGTGACAAAGATAATAAATAAATAACAAATAAGATAGATAAATAAATCTATGCAGATTTCACTGAACCTAGATGTTATACAGTTGATCTCTACAATTAAAAAGATGTATCTTTTAAAGGGTGTGTGAAATGAGCTCAATTAATGTAGTTTAAAAACCTACGCTGAAAATGACCTCATAACTATAGCAGGGGGTGCAAAACTAATACACGTTCAAAAGAAATAATCCTCTATTTTCAATCAATGAATTTTCTTCGTATGCTAATACTCACACAATGCTTTGTTTATAATGTACAACGACAAAAGGCAGTTTAGTTTTCTAAAACAATATGTTTGGATGGTCAGTGCCATGGTCAGCTATATAATATAGAAATGTGTATTACACAGTTAAATGGTGGTAAAAGACAGAAATTGTTCTCGGAACATTGTTTGTACGCTGCAGTAACGTCTTGTCCCTGATTCATTTCTCAGACGTGACCACATGACCATTCCCACACACGAACATGTTGCACTGGCATAAATCCATTTCATTTCTGCCTCTGTTCACGAACACAGCTGGACTCTGTAGAGATGTTGCGATGCTTACACACAGACAAAGCCAAGCCAAAAGACACCTTTTTAATCTGCTCCCTTGTTTTCTTCTTCGCTGTGTTTTGTGGCTGTTATGTTTATAATCCCCTTCATGGAACCGTTGCCACGGAGCGCTAGCAACGCTGATTACTGTGGGAGTGAATGGCCATTGGAAGAGTGAGCCCTTCATGCTAATAATGAAGTTGAGATGAAACATCCTGCCTCTCTATGGGAGAACATGGCATCTACCCCACGAGCTCCTCTAGTTGGCGTGGGTAGTAGAAGAGCAGGCGGCAACACCTGTAAATCCAAATCAAAGCCGCACGTGGTAAGATGATGAGTTTCACCACACAAAGGCCCAGATTATCTGTCTAAAACAGGCCGAGACAGCTGTGAGGAGCTGCATTGTGGACCGGAAGATCACAAAGCTTTGAATTTAATGAGTTAGTTGGCCCTTAACCTTCATGTCGATATAGGAGTCTAATTAAGGCTATTAATTACATTGGCAGCACGGTGGGGCCACAAAAGAAGGTTCAAAATTTCCCCCTCTTTGTGTTTCCCTTTGTCGTCAATGTGTTCGTCGTTTTTTGGTCTGTGTAGCGCGATTGTGAAGAAAATGATGAAGACTTTAATACAGAACTTGAAAGATACGCTTCACAAACCTGAAACCGCTCTGCTTTGACCGAGCTGCGCAGTCTTTCATGAAAATGATCGCACTGTATTCTACAGTACAAAACAGAAAACAGGACATCAGTCCTGTCATGCAGCACGGCAAGAAACTGTAAAAATATAGATGGGATAATCGCTTAATATTCTATACAACATACTAACCTGACTGTCTATTTCTTATACTGTATACGTGTGTAAGTGGTGTGCTTCAGAGATATTTCTTCACTGGTCTCACTGGTTTAACTGGTCTCAATGCTCTCATGAAATGAACCCTAAAATAGTGGGGCTCATCGTTAACTGAATTCTTAAACACTGTCCACAGTGAAGGGAAATACATACAGGGAAACGGGTAAACAATTTTGGGGGCGCAAGATTTGATGTAAATGTCTCTATAGCATACTAAATAAAATATACCCTCATGCTGTGCGCTTGTGTTCTTATATTGTGTGGCCACAGACATTCCCAGAATGCAACTCCAGGAATTGTAAACCGTGTGCGGTCTTCCTTCTTGCTATGTCTATTTGCTGCGGCAGATACGTGCCCTGGCTTTTTGTGGAAGCCACATTAGTGCCGACAGAGAACAGTAGGGCAGCCCGGACACTCCGATAAGAGCACAGAGGTCAAGCAGTGACAAATAAACAAGCTCAACACAGA
Source organism: Botia almorhae (assembly GCA_036877575.1). Lineage (NCBI taxonomy): Eukaryota > Metazoa > Chordata > Actinopteri > Cypriniformes > Botiidae > Botia > Botia almorhae. Next base: position 16,001 of record JAZGTJ010006699.1, on the reverse strand, counting down.
GATAGCGCTCTTCTCCCATAACCAAACTGCCAGTCTTCACTTCAGAGGGATGTTTGCATACACACTCTTGAGATATTTATATTGTCTGTGCTTGTGGCCAGTTTTTGGGCTTGGTTCAAGCAGCTTAGACACAAATACACATGTGAGAGGATTTCTCATGGGATGAGATCCTATCTCATTAGAGCTTGATGCAGAGGGCGTATACTTCATTTATTTTTGCTCGAATGCGTATATTTGCTCCCGTCATGCCTAGCTGTCTTAGTTAACACCTCCATACAACATTAATGAGTCTTGCGGCGTTTTAAACCAGACCGAGCTGGTTACTTCTGCATGATGCGTGCCAGACGCAGAGTCAGTTCCTGCTTCTCATCGTATGCGCAGCTACTGCAACTCTAAAGTCTGACTTGACTGAAACAAAACCTTTTTAAATGAAGTCAGGAAATGACCACTGCTAATTCTTGATGTTAATGTATGGTAATGAATGTACTGTTCAGCTGTTGCGTAAGGGGTTTACAGCCGAGCAGTCATTCTGAGGCGACGTGCAGCTGTGACGCTTCAGGTCTAGATAGCCTCGAGCTTTTCCAGTGCAGACTCTGTGTCAGATGCTTAGACACTCGATGGGAAGTTATAGACCTGGTTCTCACCAGACACAGACTCACAGTGCTGTAAGTCTTTCCTTTGAGGAAATGGTCTGCAAATGGTCTGAAGGTCTAAGGCAGTAAAAACACTCTCTGGTTTCCGGGGCTTCTGGGGAGCTGCTTCACATGTGCGAAACAACCTGTTCAAATACATATTCATGTGTTCAGATCTCCTCTAAGGCACTGAGCACAAGTCAATTTGAATTTGATGTCTTTGGGAAATAAATTAAATCAAGCCAGTCCCAATAGCTTTTTTTTTAAGTTGCTTTTTTAATGAATACGTTGGTAATGGGTAGGTAGGAAGGAAGGGTAATGTGAAGCGAGTGTTGTGAAATTTGTACCGAAATTTTAATAATAATTGTTCAGGAATCAGTGCCCTCAAAACACTTAAGCAGAGGGGTAATAGTAATTTTGTTTTACAAACCAAACTAGACATAAAGGATTATTCTGTGATTCCAACCCAACACTTTTAAAACATACAGTGCTGTGGGTGCTTTTAAACTCCACTAGAAAGCTTTAAAAGTTAATCTGGGTTAAAAAGTTGTGGAACACCAACTGTCTTAAACAAATAAGTTATTTAATGTATAACACAAGTCCGTACATTGGGCGTACTGTATCTCCTTACGGCTCCTGATCTTCCACAGTGAACATTCCCTGCTGATCTGACAACAGATTTGAACTTTTCCACCATATTTCAAATCTTGAGACCAAAATTACGTTGTTATTTTTTTGAAAATGTCCTACACAGCCCTGCATTCTTCTTCTTCTTCAGAAAGATGAACGCCGAATGATGTCACAGATGCCATATTTGCATCTCCTAAAATAACAGCACACAAGTTTGGGACAACATGAGGTAAAGTAAGATTCTGGTAAAGTTGTTCTGTTTTAACCAAATTCAATGTGTGAATTAAATCCACAGGGTCTATCGGACACAAGTCAGTCGGTGTTGGTGCGGAGCTGAAACGGAGGTCATGTGATGCAGTTGATCCCAGTGGCCACATCTCTCTAATGATTGGGTGTGTTGAAACTATGAAAACATGTCCTGGCTTTTTCCATCCTGCTGTCTATCGTCTCAGACGAGAGTGATTACACCTAGAGTCAATGTGCCCATTTGCTTGGGTAAACAACGCTGTCACCATTGCTACATCAAACCCACGGAAGCCATCAGACCGGAGTAATAGGGTCATTAGCTGTGGCCCAGATATTGGGTCTGGTGGTGGCCAGTTAAAACAGCAGGCGGCTCATCTTAAAGATCAGCACAGTAAAATCGCCCGCGTTCGGTATTAATAACAATGAGGCAGCAAAATGTCACCTTGTCTATTATGATAAAACTGGCTTCTGTCATAACAAGCATTTGATTGATGTTTCTGCTCTGGTCTGGAAAGGTGGTCAGTGCGAGCACATGGATGGACCATTGTGTGCACTGTCCAAAATACATTGAGGGCCAATTAGCTGCATTTGGACCACTGTGATGCGTTTTATCATCAATGCAGAAAGTTTAAAATGAAGCCACTTGAAAGTACAGAGAAGCCATCAAAACTGCCAAAGTCTCTGCAGTTTTCTAAGGGTACAGCATAAAGATATATCCCAGCGAGACTTATTATTAAAAGCTCTTGGCTCTCAATTACTAACAGAACACCTGCTTGTACTCTTTAAAATATCTCAGTCATAATCAAGTCTTGTGGGCCCATGTATCTCAGGAACACATCCTTAAGAGCTAGCATATGCATTTTTTTAAATACACAGTTTTGGTCGAACGGTCCGCTGTGCAGTATGTTTATTTGGCAGTATACAGAGATATAAAGTGTGTACAGTGGAAATATATTCGTGATAGCGTCATTAATAAAGTGAAATCACTATGCAAGAGAAAATCAAATCACAGTACACAGCAGTGTCAAGGTGAGAAATGTGGGAGGATTCAGCGTCAAGGAAATCTTCGGTCGTTTGGCTCATCAGCATTAGTTATAATTAGTATCTGGACTGCAGTGGTTGTGTCAGTGTGAGTGATGCCTGCTCTGATCTTTTACTGCTTACACCATGTTTACATCATCATGTCAAACAGGCAGCCATAGCTTGAACGTAGTATCACACACTTTTATAATAAACATACAAATGGTGAATTCTTAATGTGGTTTCAAGGCCTCCTACTGAATGAGCTCACTGTGCAGATGGCCTACTTTACTGTACATGTACATCAGCCTCGTCCCTTAAACATTACAGTAGGACTCTTTATTTTCTAAATATCTTGCAGTGTTGTATTTAATGGTGTCTTACAGGATAGCTGGTCTGTATGAAATGGAGACTGGATCTATATGCAGATTTTACAGCTATTGGAATAAAACCATGAACCATAAACCAACATGTCAAACACATTTACTACAGTCAAACAGACTAATCAAGGAAAACAAGAAACACCTGGACACAATGAAGGCGGGGTAACATTAAAGACTACAAAAGGCAGGGACATGGACTACAAAACAGGATTTCAAAATAAAAGACATGGCAATATAACAAAACCAAACAGACATGTAACAGTCGGTCCCTTTTCTGAGCACCTCTGTGTTTTATACAACTTCCTCACATTTTAAACTGTATGAACACAAAAAGTGTTAAATAAATATAGTTATAATTAACAAGACCCTGCTTTCATAGAGCTTTCATTGAACCATGGACAGCAGCAGTAAATGTGTTTTTGTCCAGGCAAGAAGACACATCACATGAAAATGTTTGATGGTTTGGCAATACAGCCGATGTGCAAATCAAAATCTTTCATCAATACTGGAGATGATACTGAAGCACATTGAGGATGGTTACAGTCAGTTTGCCTAACTTGGACACAATTTGCCTTTTTTGGTGATACGTTTTGACACACTTTGGAAAACTGAGAGCAACTTGGGTGACCCGGGATGTTTAAAATATGTAAATGAGCCTCGGTCCACCTGTTCATTACGTTAGAAACTCTTTGCAGGGTAAGATTTCAGACGCTCTGCTCAATAACACAGTCTTTACTTTTTAAACATGCAACTCTTTGTACTTTTAAGACATTTAAATTGGTATTCACCTCGATATTGTCTTCCATCGTGTTTAATGCGACAATATCTGTTAATGTCTTGAAAAATGTTTTAGTGTTTCACTGTTTTAAGTCAGACATGCTGTTAGTTGCCCTCCATGTTTTTATACTCTGACCTGTATGCTAATGCACAGCAGGATTGTTCCGGTAATGAACCATCAGAATGAATTGGTATAAACAGTCATTTCCGTTGTGTGGTGCTGTGATATTGATTAGAGGTTGTACACGCACAGGCATTTAAAAGCAGACACATTTCATCTGCCTCTGCTGCTCAGAGTCATTCAGAACAAGCGATTGTGCCGGCGGCTTGTGGCGTTTGTTAAGTAAACATCTTCAGTGCTACCGTGAATGTTAAGCATTCCTTTGTTTGTCATCTGTCTTTAAAATGAAGTGCAGAGATGGAGGGATGAAGGGATCCGCTGATGATCAAAATGATAAACGGTGTGACTCATTATTTAAGATCATTTTCTCTATCAATACACCTTCTTGATTTTTAGTTTTCAAATCAAATGAGTTTGCCTGGGACCCATTTTGAAAAAAGTGCCAATGATTTGTTTTGTAAGGTCCAGATTTAGTGTTATTAGTGTGATTTAAGGAACGCATTGTCATTATTGTTGCTCAAACTTGAAGAGAATATTACGAATGGAGAATCTTATAACACAAGAATGGTAGGGCTGAGTTTTCTCACAGCACTTCTGTTTCTTGAAAAACAAAATGTGTAAAAATAATGTTTATTCAAATACGATGTTTTTTTACATCTTATGCTGTATCTATGAATTTCATATAGCATCATATCAGCCCCTTAAGGCCAGTTCACACTTCCTCTAAAAATGCCGGCCAACGTTTGTTATATTTTGTCAGTTTTTTGGTGGTAACACTGTAGGTGTTTGATGCCATTTGTTTGCACTTGTTCTTACTGGCTGAACATGTTCAATCGCTGTTTGTCAGGTTGTAAAATCTTTGATCTGTCTGCCGTGATTTTCCAACAATCATATGAGGACATTCATAAGTTAGTGTTGAGTTTAATAATGTATGGATGACCCTCATGTAGAGGCTGACTTATAATAGAGTTTTAAGCAACTGCAACATAAACTAACAATAAACAATATTTAAAGACTTTATGTAATGTGTTCGTGTTACAATGTAATTATACGTTTAAGTACTGAGTAATATTAATGATAAACAGGTACTTAATACAGGGTCGGAGTTTTGACAAGAAAGTGCATGAATAGAACTATTTAAAGCAAGTCCATTTTTCTCCTAGTCTCTAAAAAAATAAAAATCAACCTGCAGATGATAAGAGAGGCATTCTCATTCATTTCAGCATTAAAGATCTGACACATATGAACGCCAGCTTTGTCCGTCCTCATGTTTAAATGTTGTTTGCTTTTGAAGAGAAAGGAAAACAGGCCCTTGATGCTGAAGTATTTACTGCTGCTCTCTGTGGAGAGTTAACCCGCATGTTAACTAGTTTGGGTCTCACTGGTGCTGTCTCTCTGGTGGAGCAGAGCACTGGGGTCTGAATGAGGTCTTGAGACGTGTCGTTGCATCTGAATTGAATACAGAGAGGTAAACCTGAGCCCATGTTTCTATTGGCAGGGGGTCTGTAAGAGCAGGCAGCATGCCTTTCATCCGTTATTATTGTGTCCTTGGTGTGAATGCAATCTCCATTTTCTGTCTTTCATTATCAATCCAGTGATCCGCCAAAGGTCTGATGTTTGCTGAATGCTGATGACACACTGGGTGGAAATGGGGGAACCAATGCACTGCCTATAATCACCAGCAGACAGAGATGCACGGTTCTGTCTCTGCGCTGCGACCTGTTGTAATCATGATCAAAACTGTCGCCGTTTCGTCAAAAAACAAACAAAACAACGATCAAATGAATCTACCTATTAGATAATTAAATGAATCAAAACCTTTTCGGTTTGACAGCGCAGCAAATCCAGCAAAAAAATAAATAATTCAATGAATAATACTTTAAAAATCATGTTGATGATTTTACATGATCATTTAGAGTTATGTTACTGCTACTTACTGGATACTGATAATATTATTAGACCAACAAAAGTTTTGCTACTTCGCAGTAAATGCGAAGTAAATATTAGTAAATGCTACTTCGTCTTTATCTTGGTTATTGCACACTTGTTCTCACCCAATTTTATTTTGGCTAACTCCAGATTGTCTCATTCTGTTTTGGTTTTAGTTTGTATTCCCTGTTCATTGATTCATTTGTTGCCACGGTTACGGTTATATTCATCTGTTTACTAATCATGTATACATAGCCCTCTGTTTCCTGTGTTGAATGTTCAGTCTTGTGTTCATTTCATCTGGTTACTTGTACTTTGTGCTCCTGACTGTAGCATCTTTATTAAGATTAAAATACCATTGAAGTTAACCCTGCCTCCTTTATCTCCTTTGCTTACAATTAACCAAACTGAACAACTAAACTAACTAAATGTAACATTGCTACATCAGCACTGCTAGGTCCTCAGAGAGTATGACAAAAGAGAACAATGTTTTTTTAATAATAATATATTTTAATATATTTAATGGAACACATTAAATGCTTTAAATCTGTCTATGTAGTTTGTGTCAGTTTGTGACGGGTTGAGAGGCTGATATTGCCGCGTAACACTTTCTGTGCTTCCTGCAATTAGTGGTCCAGCTAAAAAAGATTACAGATAACCAAGCATTAGAAAATCAACAAGAGGCTCATTTCGGCAGTTAGTTAAATAATTTAATTATTAATAAGGTAAGTTAAGATCTAATAGGCTGCCTGTTTGTAAAGGGAAATGTCCAAGACTACTGTTTTAAATTCAATTAATTTAAGTTTGTGAAATGAAAGTTTGTTTTAGTTAATTTGTGTTAGGAATGCATGTGTTAGAACTCATTTTCGTTGACAATGCCAATGTATGCAGATGTACAGCAATTTAATATTTACTCAATTAAATTTGGTTATTAATAAACTTTAAAAATAAAGAATAATGAAATTGTAGGAATGCATTAAAAATGTGTTATATAATGACTGTTCCTGTAGCTCAGTTAGTGGAGCATTGTGTTAGCGGAGCAAAAGGTCGTGGATTTGATTCCCAGGGAACGCGTAATTTTACACATGTACAATGTGTAATTTGAATGTTCTGTAAGTTGCAGGTAAATATAATAATACATAGAGCTTTCTAGCTTAAGTCCTTCTCATTTTTATTCCGTCTTGCAGGAATCACGAAACAGCTTTGAACAAGAAGACTATAGAATATATGAAGTCGAATAGGCTTAATTTAATTGGGGATTTTTTCTTCGTTTAATTGGGTCTGTTTTTCTTACTGTCCTAATACATATCTCTCTTAAATCTTCATTTTACGAAAGGTTGTGGAAACTTCATAGTGTATTTCTTAATAGAAAGAATTGTGTTTCTCAGACGTTGCTCTTTTAAAGCTCATGAGATTCGATGGAGATCTGATGGAGATTAGAAAGAGACAATTGTGAAGATACATTCAAGAGTACGGAGCTGTAAAATTCAACAATGTTCAAACAATGTTAAAATTCATATTAAAATCTTTAATAATTTTGACTTTTGATTGCAGACTTCGCAAGTCTGACCTCAGTTTGTGACTCAGGACAAAACACGGGAGACTTTTCATTTGCTCTGAGAAATCTAGGAGAAAAATTAAAATTTTTCTAAATGTAAATCTAAATCTAAATGTGTTCTCTCTGGTTAGACACACTCACATTTCACACTAACAACTACTATACCTAATATTGTTAATATAGACTAACAATATAGAATAATCACAGACGCTACAGTAACAGTGCAGTCAGAACTGTTTCATCAGAACTGTTTAAAACCGTTAGATGAGGCAAGATGTAGAAACAGTGACGTTTAATGAGGCTATATAACACAACACAACAGAAATAGCAACGAATCTAATTAACAAAACATCTTGTCATGTATTTCAGCTGGTTAAGACGCAGACCCTTCTTGACTTTAAGCACTTAAAGCTTTGTTTGTTGGTCTGGTTAAGGTGCTGGACCTTGGGTTAGGATTAGGGCTTGAATAGGGCCAATCATTCACCTCTGACTTTAGGGTGGTGGGGTGTTAAAACCCAGTGAAATGCATATGATCTGTTAGATACAGTGATATATAGATAGATATAGATAATTAAGCAACATAAATAGTATTTTGGATGTATCATTTTAAGATGATGACTTCTACTTGAGTAATTATTTCTATAGTCACTTCTACCTAAGTAACATTTTCAGCTAGTCTGCCGACCTCTGGAGTAATGCTGGGGTTATGAAAAAAGCTATTGGTTTTTAGAATGGAATATTGGTCCAGAACCAATAAAGGCTGTTTATACAGGAGTGAGGTGCTGAAGCTAAAAATGACATATGCAAATACATTTCTAGACCATCTTTTTCCTCCAGCAGTCAACAAACACGGTGAATCGTGAGCACAGAGTTAAGCTCTCTCAAATAAATACTTGAATCTATTTGGTCATTCACCTCAGAACATCAGAAGCTTGGATATGGCCAACAGAGATGCTAAGCTAATTTGATCAGAATGTTCTTCCAGCAGCACAGAATGGCCCGTGTCACTTTAATTCATTTCATGTGTCCATGGCAATTTGAGTAGGAGGGCAGAGTGCTCGCCAGACTGCCGTGCCACTGAGAACACGCAATCCACAGCTACATCCAAAACATACAACCACTCACAAAGTGTCCGTAAGAGTGTAACAGTGTACTCAGAGATCACAGACGACTGGAACCTGAGCTGTGGAACTCTCTTTAGTATGTACTTCAACACAACAATCACCAAGACACTTGAACCTGTAGCAGGTTATTGGCGGTAAACTCCAGATACACCAAATGATCCACTTCAAGTTAACTACAGTTCTAGCAGCTTTCTCAGGAATAAAACCTTATCTTTTAACTTTATAAATATGCATACAGTACACCAAGTCCACACACTTCATTCTATCTCCCTCAAAATAGCCTTGCACGGAAAACTCTTTTGCATATAATTCCTGTAGTAATGAATGCAGATTGTCAACTAAGCATATATACAGATACTACCATGTATGTACAGTACAATAAACAAAACCTTCACATTTATATGACAACAAATATTACACAAATATTTTCCACGATGTTACGAGTGCCATGACTGTAGTTATTGTCGTCATCAGGGTTGTGATTGGATAGGCAAATGACTTTATGTGCATTGACGCGCAGTACTGCATATGCCACTACAATACAGCACCACTTTGTGAGGCCCTAGAGTGTTGTGTATCTGCTCAGAGATGTTCAGACAGCGGACCGTCGACCTTCAGACAGCTCAACGGTTTAATTATATATATATACCGTGCCATGTAATTTAGAAGGCAATTTTAAAGAGCATCAAAATGATCACGAGTCAGGATCATCTGCTGCATGATTCCTTCATAGAATGTCTGAACATTTGAATGCTTAACGCTGTTTAGTTCATTACTGGCCACTGCAGTTGACAAATCACCCTGAAAGACAGTGTACACATGGTAAAGAGTTCGCACAGCGTGCACATCTTTCCTTCCTAAACGCTTTATCGATACCCAATAAGTGTGTTTAAAGTGTTCCATCTCCACAGTTTTGGTTATTTGAACAGCTGGAGAAAACTGCCGTGTTTTTGAGCAGCCATCTACAACCTGCGTTTCCTAAAAGCCAACAAACACCCAAGAACATTATTATTGACCACCCAACAATACAGCAAAATGGCAGATGATGACGGTTTGTTTTGGAAAGTGAGGAAAATCATGCGAAACGTGTTGCAGTTCATTGTTATTCGACCAGTTGGAGAAAAGCGTTTATTCGTGAGCCAGTGTGTGTAAAAGGTTGTTTTTTTAATATGTGAAAAAGCAAAGGAGCGTGACAGCACAAAATCAGAGGTAAAAATCTGCATTTGAGCTTGTCTTTGAGTCTCTGGGGCGCATGAAATATCAGACTCATCTGCGGACTGGAATATTGAGATGGTTTATTGGTGTGTCGTTCAGTGCTGCTGAAATTATGTGTTGTAAAGCACCACTACAGCCTTTTGTTCCAACACACTTACATCCTGCAGAGAACTGACAACATATCCCAACAGAAAAATATATATAAACCCCGACCGGTAGCAGGGAATCCACTGACTGCTAAAAGTGTGCGTGGGACAAAAACTCCTTTTGGCTGTGCGTCGTCTCAAAAAGTGCCGTTTGACAAAAGTGTTGATACAAACTCCCACAGTAATTGCATTTTATGTTATTACATTCTAGGAGGCTATAGAGCTGAAGAAAAACACGCAAAGAAAATAAAAGAGATGAAGAAATAATTCATTTGTGATGAGTAAACACGGCCAGAGATGCAGTTTTAATCTTGTACCTGTTTTCACAAAGAGTGAGAAAATCCAGTTTAACTGATGTTTAAACTGGAACCCCACTGGAGTGAATCTATATTTGTGTCCAGTTTTTTATTCATGCGGCAAGTAGCATCGCTTGGCGTCTGGGCCTGACAACCGGTGTAAGGTAAGAAGACAGTTTTGAATGCTGATCTGATTCCATTAAGTGGAATGGGATCCAAATCATAATTATAATGTTTTGTACAATTCTCATCTGTAATAATCAGTGGGGCTGCAGCACAAAGCCAGACACGGACTGAGCCATCAGCCATGAGCATCATATTCATGCTCAACGCACTTAACCTCTGTTAACGCCGGAGGGGCTCAACCTGTAATCAGTCAACTTTAAGACGTTTCTTGATAAAAGCGCCTGTGAAATCGCTGCTTACTGTTATTAGTGTAATAGGTACTAAAAGTGAAATCCCATCAATATATGTCCTGAGCAGAATTAAATGTGAACTGAATTTAATAACAGCCATTAAAAAAGCTCTAAACTTACTGTCCTAATGCTTATTACGGTACATGTGTTAAAACGACATTAATGGGTCACTTTCAATATTGCTGGTCCGTTCCTGGCGTGGTTATCGATGGAATGCTTTGAAAACAGAGTGGATTTGAAAGGGAAGTCGGCCGTGCCTCATGAAACTGATGCATTAGATGTTCTCAGAGCTTTATAAAGCTTGTGAGGACATCTCTCACTGCTGAAGGTTTTTGACCATCAGCAGTAGATTAGACTGGTTTTATGACAGGGCTTCTTCTCATTACATTAGGCTAATGGTGTTGAAGATTTCTGGACCATCACTACTAATATAATTCCATAAATTAATTCGTTATAAGTAATATAATGTATTCAACGGCATTACATAAAACATACTGTTTTGACAGTTCAAGAAATTCAAACGAATGTGTTTTAGCAGCCAGAGGCAATTTTGGCTTAAAGATTATTGGCAAGTTTGAATCAAATCGTCATTGCCGACCATACACTGTCTCAGTCAGGGCGTTTAAAAGTGATTTCTGTGAGAAGGCACTGATTGTTGTCAGTGGAGAATATATATGACATTAGCAACAAGCTGTTGTTGTTTCTTACAATAGATGAGCATGTTTGAGCCGTGTCTTATGGAACATAAATAAAAAGGCCATATTTATACATTAAAACCTGCATAGGAAAAGTGTCGAAACACACATAAAATACTATAAACAAAATATGTCAGTTTTAATTTGATTGCTATTATTTAACAACATACAAAATGCACACACACAATAAACATTCACGCAATTCACATGCACCCAATGCATAAAATGTCGACTTTACGTCTTGGGTCCCTGTGTCTGATGTCATTCTGACCATTGCTTGGTAATACTGCACTGAGTTGTGTTTAATTGTACTCTATATATTCATACATCTGGTTTACAAATCTTGTTCTAGTGTACAAGATTACGCAGTCTGGAAATACAATGACGTAGAAAGATTAAAGAACAATACGCAGGATTTTCGCTAGAACCCGGGTCAATGCCCTATGAACATGTAAAGCCTATTATCATCCACACCGCCCCAGTCTTTCTCTTCGCTGGTTCCCTCATTCCCTCAGACGACTGTTGAGGTGGCCAGCACCACAACATCATCTAATTAGCTACTGTTTGAGCGCTGACATTTTCCACCGCTGCTGGGATGAAGTGAATGAGTCAGATATCTGTGCGGCTTGAGGTCATGCAGAGAGAGACAGGAGCTGAAGTTTACCTAACAGGACGACTTTAGAAGGAACCATTTTAATATCAGCAGTTGGGCTGTCCTGTGCTTTAGGGGGTGTAATATTTACACCTGTGCGGGTGGGTGGACTACATTAGCACTTCGGTACCTGACTGGAAGGGAATGTTGAAACAGTAATTCCGAAGAGGATAAAGCACAGTTAATCATTTTAATTAGATCACCAGGCTGTGTAAAATGATTACATTAATGTGCGGTTTATCTCAATAGACTTTTGTTTGGGTCTGTCTAATACACATGCATGAATAGTCTTCAGAACGGCACGTGCATGATCAGGATTAACAGTTTTAACATTCTGTTATGATTTGTATATTATTATTAGGCAAGTATTACGGTTATTTTTATTTACACAAACGTATATCTTTAAAGGTGCATTATGCAGGTTTTCAGTTACTGTTTTCAGAAGTGCCTCTTGCCCCTCACTTGTGCATTGATATTGGATAAACGCACTGGCCAAAGGTTGACTCCCAGGATAGTTCTGAGCATCCCAAAACAAATATAATAAACAATAAGAAAACGCAGGTAGAGAACAGTGCTTATGAAGCCACAAACAGCTTCACATACGTCTACATTCTACAGCAATTCTACAGCAATTCTACAGCAGTTTTACAGCAATGCCCAGTACACTGGCTCAGTTGTGCATTATACTGCACTATTTATGTATTTTCCAGGAAATATAACATAATAATACAGTGTTGTCCTGGCAATGACATTGACGTATAGTATTTCAATACTGTATGTGACTTTGTGGCATAATTATATTCACTATATCACATATAGTGAGATGAATGAGAGAGCCACACACAGAGATGAATGAGGACATTGTCAGCTTTTGCTAAATTAATTGCTCCTAATGTGAATCATCAGGTTGCATTTTTAACCCAATTAATACAAATAGGAATCCACACGCACAGAACATCACAACTCTCTGTTTTCTGAATATTCGACTGAAATAAGTCAATCAACAGACAGATGGCTTCCACTGAGAGCGTTTGTATATAATCCATACAACAACTCTGATACTCACACAGGCAAAACAAATGGCACCTTTCTGCCAAGCTCTGCCAGCTTTGAATTAGCCCATTATGTGCTTAATATTTGTTAACTACCTCGTCATATTAGCATCGACATACACTTGCAGTCCAGGGCGCTAATGAGTTTGAGAACAACACCCTTGGATGTCCTTGTGTATTGCACCCGTAAACCTCGCGGCTCATGATAGCAGGTAGTCCAAAACATTATTCAGAAAGAGAGGATGGGTTACGGGCCTAAACAAGACTAAGTGAATGTGACAGTCTCGCTGCTAATATCATGATTGTGATTATAGGAGCTCAGCTGTGGATCTGGGAGGTGGGTGCGATGCGGCCAGCAGAAATGTCAACATTAGGGGGACACAGTGTGTACAGGCTGAAAGGTATTCACACAGAACACAGCGGCTGGTGCACACTTTGGGGCTTGCATTTGCATTCACTGGATGATCTGCATTAGCAAGTCTGCTGTTGGCGGTTTAGTGAAACAACGCAGCTGCAGTACATTGAGTGTGTGTGGGGCTCTGGTTACTACTACATAGTTTGATGCAAAACAGTTGAATGATTGGTTAGAAAACAACACACTTTCTTACATCAAGGCAGGTGATTTGAGGTTTTAATAATATCTATAGTAAAGTACAGTAATGACAACCCGAAGTTACGATACTGTAGTTACAATGTACGCAGGATAAGCGAGTTACAAACGGTGTACGATGTCACTGTTTTATATGCTAGAGTGACTTAAAATGATGCATGGAATACATCTCAGGTTACATTCGTAACCATGGTTCCTGAGAGGGAACGAAACACTGCGTCAGGAAGCACAACATCTCAAAGTGCAATTATAAGCTCTATGGGCTTCTTTCCTCTTTCTTTTCTAAGCTATGTCTACGTTTGCTGTGTATCAGAAATGATTGGCAAACCAGCAGCAGGAAGTCCACTAAAACCAAACGCACAGCCATTTGATGACCTCCACAAATAAAGGGCTGTACGTGCGTATGCCAAACTATTTCCTGCAGCATTCAGTATTTCCAGTAAAGCTCGTTAAGTTCATTAGAATTAACTGACAGCTTGTGAATCTGTATGTCTGACTCCATTAAAACCAGTTCATTAAAGTTTTTTTATCCCATCATAAAAATGCAAACTCTGGAAACATGTCACCTCTTTAGGCACAGCTCTAAAACAGCACATTAACAACTTAACACTCTATTAACATACACAATGATATATAGTTATAGTTATATATAGATTAAGATTTCTGTGAGGGTTAGGTGTAGGGTAAGATTAGTGTAGGAGGACAGAATATAGCGTTTGCACAGTATAAAATCCATTATGCCTATGGATGGAATGTACCCATTAAACATAAAAAATCAACGTGTGTGTGTGTGTGCGTGTGTGTGCGTGCATGTGTGTGTGTGTGTGTGTGCTTGTTAACGGTTGAAAGCAAGAGAATATTATAGGATAGATGATCACTCCAAAGATTAGCCAATGCAAATCCACAATTGCTTAATTAAAAAATAACATCGGAAAGCAATTAAATAATCAATGTGAAATTAAAAATGAGATAATGGATTAATTCACTTAGCTAAGTGTACTTCCTCGGTTTAATTGTGTGTTACGAAATGCAACACACTGGGCCTCTTCATCGCAGAGCTTCCATTAAATAGAGTTTCTTGAAGTCATTGAATAGAGATGCTTGAAGCCATTGTCCGCATCATATCTCTTCCATCGCCGTGGACTAAATGAGAGTGAGCGCTGCTTTATTACAAGCCCGGTGAATTGAGCTTTTGTTTATTTTCCTCTCCGAGAGACAGATGGATGCAGGTGTGAAACCCATTAGCTGTCTGCTTCAGCGTGCCGGGATTTTTCACGGGCTTTAAAGAAAGAGATGCGATCGGTGGAGGGTCATCGCATCATTACCTCTCATCCCTTCCTTTGAAATCTCTCCATCCCTGAGGGCAGCTGACGGAGAGAGCGCCAAAGAAAAGCAAGACACTGCTCAGAGCGGCAGAGTCTGTAATTTCCTCTAATACAGGTGTGGAACCCGAGCACTCGTTTCCCAGGAAACTCTCACTTCAGGAAAAATGATAAAACTAATGTAATCGTTGGCTGTTACTCTAATTGGCTGAGAACATTATCCTCCGGTATGGAATGACTTTTTACGAATACTGAAACCAGACCCTTTCTGACTGCAGAATTAATTGAATTACGTGAGAAAGTCAAGGAGAAAGTTTTGGTATATAGGATTCAGAAAAACAAAGCAGGTAATAATTAGCATGTCAGCGCTGACTAATTAAAGAAAAACTGTGCTGGTGTCATTCCCTGGGCTCTGCCTGCGAGCCATCATCTCCATTAAACGAATTGCGCTTGGACTGCCGACTTGATGTGATATAGCTTATGATCTTGTGCTGTCTGTCAAATCCAGTGTTTCTCTGTTGGGAGAAACCAAAAGAGAGTGGAGGTCACAGCTAGTTCTGAAAAGCATCATGGGAATATAATCTCCTGCCTGTTCTCTCTGTCTTTTTTTAGCTCTGTTCCAGAACCTAGAAAGATTTCTTGTTGACTACTGTCTGCGTAGGCAGGCGCTTTCTAAATCGACTCTTTTTGATCCTTATTTTTCAGTGTTGAATGGGTATTAAACATATTTATAATCAACATTTCTATCTGTTTGAATCACTTCCCTGAATGGATTTTTTACAGTGAGCCTGCCACAATGCATTCTGGGATTGCGTTCTCCCCTCAGTATACAATAATGTTCTCAATCTGACCGTGTGGAGAATGAACCAAAATCAATTTTAGCCACAATTTTCAACATCAGTGTTATGATTATTATTTAATGAGACTGCATGCGTTGTGACAGTTTTACAAACATTGGATTAAATTTTAAAAATTAAATTAAAGCCACACACAATGTGTTCTTTACATGCTGTTCTTTAAAAAAAAAATAGCAGGCCGTTTATAATTGTTACATAGCCGGGCTCGCGCGTTAGTGAGGAGCACGAGGACTCTTATTTTGATGTTTAGTTTGTGTCACGTGTCAATGATGTCACTGGTCTTTTATGTCACTTCCTGGTTTTGTTTGATTGTTTGCACC
>JAZGTJ010006698.1:0-24348 GCA_036877575.1 Botia almorhae | reverse complement strand
GGTGGGTAGTATTTGTGATTTCGCTTACTTTACCATTTCATTCTGTTGGTGTCCTTGAATTTATTTGTTCCTGGCCCTGCGCATGATATGACTGCCCCCTAGCTACGAGGATGTAATTGTCTTCTTTGGGAAAGCTGCAAAGCAACAATTGCAGATTATAACAGGTACATGGCATTTTGGTTCACTTTTATTTGCTGATGTTCAAATTTAGCAAAGATTGACAGATTGTTTTCTGAAACCCCTCCTGCTCTCATTAAGACAAACTTTTGTTTCTGATCCTTCATTTCCCATTCTCCCACAACCTGGGTCAGCCCTATTCATCTCTACTTGCTTCCTTTATCTTAAGTCATGACATCCGTCCATCCATCCTTACATATTTATTTGGCTCCATTTTTTTACTTCTACTAGATCACTGATTCTTAGTCCTCATTGGTTAATCAGCACATTGAAAAGTGTGTGACTCCTTTTTAACCTCCAGAAATCCTCTTTTGCTCTAGTTTTTACACTGGCTGCAAGCATCTGCCTCAATTGTATTTATGTGTTACGTTGAAGCATTGTATTCTGATTGTAATCAGTCCAATCCGAATGGAAATGTTCCATGTAAACATTTCAGTCTGAATATAAGCACCCAAACTGATTAAATACACACATTCATTCATGCAGGAACATTCTACAGTTTTTAAATTAGCAGTGATAGATGTTCTTGACATGTAACACACATACAGTGCATTTAATGTAACAGTGATGTACACAGAGCCAGAATTACACCTCAATTTATCTGTCTATCAGAGGAAAGGGGAGGAAGATTAAAACAGAGACCCAGATAAAAGCAATATAAAGTCTGTTGTGTCTTTGTCCTTGGTTATTGGTCCGTTGTCTTTTTCTCTTCCTCTACTGAAATTAAAGAAACAGAAAGAAACATCTGTTATCCCAACCCCCAGTACTCCAGTACTGCAGGGTCCATACTCTAATGTATAATATTGGTAAATTATATAGGCTACATTATAGAACCAATACCACCCCACTTCTATTTCTCACCATTTTCCAATCACTGTCTAACCATGGACTATGCCTTTAGTTGCTTTCTAAAAGATTATTATTATAAAATAATTTTGACAGTTTGATTTTATAATGCACAAAGTTGAACAAAATGTACTCTGATGTAATCACAAATGAATAAAGGCTACAGATACAGAAGAGGATGAGGGACTGAGTCTGAGACAGATAAAAGAGGGTGACAGGGACAGAGTGTGAGACAAACAGACTGACAGAAGAGTTACAAGTTACAAATTACAAGCGGAGTTTACTGTCATTTCCACCATATACAAGTACATAGTGAAACAAAACAACTTTTCTCCAGACCAAGGTGCTAGATTGAACAAACACTGAACATCACAGACATACAAGGGCTACATAATTTAAGCATAATATATACATAAAGTGCAAAAGTGCAAACATGTGCAGACAGCACAAGGCAGTACAATAACTATAGGGACAGACTATGGGCATAGTAGGTCCCAGTGCAGCACCAACCCAGTCCAGCAGAGAGTGGTCATGGTGTGCTCTTCTGAAGTCAACAACCATCTCTTTAGTTATGTCCACGTTCAGAGACAGGTTGGTGGCTCTGCACCAGTCCGTTAGCCGCTGCACCTCCTCTCTGTATATTGACTCGTCGTTCTTGCTGATGAGACCCACCACGGTCATGTCATCGGCGAACTTGATGTGATTCGAGCTGTGCATTGCTACACATTTGTGAGTCAGCAGAGTGAACACTAATGGGCTGAGCACATAGCCCTGAGGGGCTCCAGTGCTCAGTGTGGTGGTGTCAGAGGTGCTGTTCCTGATCCAGACTGACTGAGGTCTTCCATTCAGGAAGTCCAGGATCCAGTTGCAGATCTTGCAGTTTCAGCTTTCCAATCAGGTGCTGAGGAATGATTGTGTTGAATGCTAAAAACCAAAGTGTATGAACAGTATTTGAACATATGTGTCTTTATTGTCCAGGTGGGTGAGGGCCAGGTGGAGGGTGGTGGTGATGGCATCATCTGTTGAACGGTTGGTGCGGTAACTGAATTGCAGGGGGTCCAGAGAGGGGGGCAGCAGGGTCTTTATGTGCCTCATGGCAAGCCTTTCAAAGCACTTCATGATAATGAACGGGACAGTAGTCATTGAGGCAGGACACTGGAGACTTCTTTGACATGGGGGCTAGAAGCACCTTGGCACAACGGTGCTGCTCAAGGAGGTGTTGAAGATGTCTGTAAAAACATCTGCCGGCTGGTCTGCGCATCCTGAGCACACTGCCAGGAATGTTGTTTGGACCAGCAGCCTTCCAAGGGTTGACTCTATGTAGCGTCTTCCTCACATCGACCGTGGTTAGAATCAGCACCTGATTCTTTTATTTTCTTGATTATTGTGTAATACTATTATTTAACTAAAGCACTGGGAGTCAAAAATGTTTTAAAAAAATCTAGACTGTTTAAAGCAGAGAAACTATTCAGTTAAATACCTACAAATGGTGAGAAATCATATACAATAAACAAAAGCTATAAATAAAGCGTATTACAGCAATTATGCAAGAATACAAGTTTAAGCAGCGAAGTTCCTGGAGCTCTTTGTACGTCTCATCGAATCACGGGCACACTGTACACAAAATAAAAACACGCACACACTGATTAAGGGAATTACAGCCCACCTAGTGCAGCGCCTTTAATAGAAAATCTTTGGACGACCCTTGTGTGGATCCCACAGAAATGTATGTATTCCCACGCGTGTCATTCTGTGTACTCAGTGGTCCACATCTGACTGTTTCCCTCTAGCTCACACTCACTCTCAAACACCTCTTCTCACGTAAAGTAACAATGTCTGTAAATGCATAATTGTGCTATAAACGGTATGTTTATATTGAGAAAATCAACTTATTAATTTATTAAGTATATTATCTGCCCTGGTGTTGTTTCGGCCATTCAAATTCCCATCAGCGTGGGTCACTATGTGTTTGTTCCTGTTTGCACATTTCTCATTCACGCTTTTCTACCCCAGTCCCCGTTTGTAATATCATTCGTTGGTGTCTCCCTGTCACGAGCCCTTTGACAAGCTTGTGATGTAACAGGCTGGGATCTTTAGCAACTCATACACCCCTGTTAACAAAGAAACACCCAGACCCTCACAATTTAATCAATTTGATTTGAAAAATATTTAAAACGTAGCTTAGCAAGTGTAAGGTGGATTAATGCAGAGCGAAACATACACGTTTATGACTGTAACCATGATGTCTGTTGGTCAGCATATAACATTATAAACATTATAGTTTGAACAATCACCAAGCTTTACTGATGTAATTTAAATAGGACAAATCATATGTCAAAAACAGAAGTCTGGTTTTATGTTTATTGTAAATAATAATTGTGGAAGAAGTCACACACACATATTTCTTTCCATAACAAAGCAACAAAAATATAAGTTGATCTTGAATTTCCAAAGATAGTTAATGATCCACTTAAGAATAAAAATAAATTACATGAATTTTAGTATAGATAAATAACTGTTTCTTGTTATATATATATATATATATATATATATATATATATATATATAAAAGTATCTTTTTAATCTTCCAAAGAGTATCTGCTGTTTAAATGTATGCAATACTACACGTACAGAATATATACATAAACTCTCAGACACAACAAACGTACACACACACAAACAAAAACACAAACCAGTTTTGAGGTTTTGCAGAAATTGAAATCCACCATCCTACAATACTCATTTATGGATTGAACTGCCCATTTATATACTATGATAATTGGTCACTTGCATAAAAGTTTGTGGTAGCCTAGTGGTTATAGCTAAGGGGTGGTAACAGAAAGTTCACATGTTTGATACCCGATACTAGAATCCAATGAACTGGAAAAATAAAGAGAACACTAGTATCTAAACAAAAGCTCGATCCAGATGAACGATTCAGCACTGCACAGTGCTTTGGATGAAAACTGGATGTAACGCTATACTCTTAGAATATTTTAATACTTAAGAAATTAATACAGAGCACTAGTAATGCTGTCTTAAAAGCATTTTCCTTTAAAATATAACCACAGAAACCTTAACAGAAGCAGGGTTTTTGATTATACATTACAAAACAGGGAATGCACAAAAATAGTCTTAATGATATTAAAATTGGTAGGGCATCTGAGTGTTTGATTTAGTAATGGCTATTTTTTAATTTACATTGCGGGCAGCCAATAAAACAGCAATAAATAATAGAAAAAATAAAACACATTGAGCAAACTTGGAATATACAAGAAACACTGACTGATACATTCAGACAAAACTGACCTAAAAGTTCATTCAGAACGTTTTATAGCTCAGAAATATGAGTGTATGTGACCAGGATTGTAGCTAGGAATTCTGCTAGGCAATTCACCTTCTATCCCAATCTTTTTAAAAAAACATTTAGAAATGTTTGTGGGCCAGAATGAGGCCAAAAGGACTGATTTTGAGGGGAGGGGTGTGATGTTTATGTAAGTGTCTATTGCTGCCTTCAAGTCCTCCTGGAAAGTTCCTATTTACAAAATGTTAATAATTATGTGATATAAAGTGATTTTGGTGTGAAAAGATGAATAAATTAGGCTATTTCATATTTCATATCATGTCTTTCATATGTCAACCCAGAGAATTAAACATTATGCCTCATAAATCTGCAAAATGAACATTATTTTCTCGCAAATTTAATTGCTATTCTTCATTAACATAACGTAAAATATGCACAAAACTTTTACAACCAACATTCACAATTAAAACTTAATGACCAAAACCAGTTTGCTTTTACCTTAGACAGTCGGGGCGAGTTTTCTACTATATACGACACTATTGGTGTTCAAGTGGGCTCATCTCGCAAATATGATCATTCCGACATGATTTAGGCAGTGAATTCGTATGTTTCTTGTACAATCTATTAAACTCATGTGGACATGTAGCCTCTCTATATGACACCTGATTTTTGGAGTACACAAACTATTTGAAGCACTGTACATCTCGCATGGTGGGTTCCCGCATATTGAATCAAATTCCATTTTTTCTTTTTTCTACTGATTAACTTTTTGCAATTAAAATGAAAATTAGTAAAGACTTAATCTAATATCTCTAGGTATGACAATTCTGTGAAGGAAGTTAATTAATATCTTCATATAAGTGTCTAGAACATGGACCACTGACATCAGTGCATTTGTTTGTTTATTTAAGGCATGGTTCTCACTGATAGTATCCTGTACTAAACAGTCCAAGCAATGCTGTTTTGTTTTCATCAATGGGGAAAAATGCTACTGGTGAGTGCAGATTTGGTGTCAGTCGTGCCTAATGAGCCCTTATAACATTTTTATATACCATTTAAAACTTTCTCTGCTAAAATTCCATTTAGACTTGATACAGCCTCTGATTGTCTGTCTCCTGTGATAAAACTATGAACTAGTCTCTGATTGGCTGTGTTTTGGCTCTGGTTGGCCTGTGGTGAATCTCAGTATGCACCAGGTACGAACACCTCGGTGACCTGTATCCTGTAGTAGGGTCAATGTCTTTTTGCCCGCTGAGCATTCTGTGTACAGGAAGCACAGCAAGCGGTCTTGTAATAGGAGTAAACGCAAAGTCGAGCCTGGACCACCATTACACAGTTATGTCGTCTGTCTTTGCAGTTATCATCTGCAAAAAGAAACACAACCTTGTCATATTTTCATAGATATTTCAAATATTTAAAACAGTCTCTATATCATCAAACAAAATACACAACCACAAACACCTTCAAAGGGACTGCAGGGAATTGTGTTACAGGATTGTTCGTGTGCAGGTTTGGAGTCAGGGTCACAGGCTGAGCTGTGCTCTTTGTCCACTGTGAGACACCGTACCTCACGCGTCTGCAATCCTTCACCACAGGAACGAGAGCACTGAGGAACAAGAGAAAAACGGGATGATGGTAGAAGAAGGATATTGGGGCACAGTGCTATTGATAAGCAAATAATCTCTTCCTCACAACACTCCATTCGGTGGTGAACCACTGTGGTTTGCAGGGCTGCAGTTCGCAGGGCTGCACTGAGGATGGTTT
The DNA here is from genome assembly GCA_036877575.1 of Botia almorhae. NCBI lineage: Eukaryota > Metazoa > Chordata > Actinopteri > Cypriniformes > Botiidae > Botia > Botia almorhae. The sequence continues at coordinate 18,257 of JAZGTJ010006698.1, read as the reverse complement.
CTCCAGGTGTGAGCACTCACTCGCACTGGTAACTGTAAAATCACTTCCTGTCTTTTTCACACAGATCACATCCCTGCGCTGGGTTCCATTTCCACACGCAGCATTGCACTGTTAAACAAAGAGGCATCTCAATGACCCATAAATTATCATCACATACACTAATTTTATTATATTTTACTAATGTGAATTCTGAAAACTGAATGTAAATAAAATTAGAAGAGTCAACCACCTGCCTCTGAATTCAGTCTCACCTGTCCCCAGGGTCCAGTGTACCAGAGGTTAATGGGGATGCAGGGACCCCCATTACAAGCTTTCATATCAGCTGGTTTCTCCCCCACACACTCTCCTCCTCCATCTCCTTCTCTTTTCCCTCCTCTGGACAGACATACCACCTCTCTCCGCTGTACACCTGGCCCGCAAGATGCAGAACACTAGGAGAGATAAAGAAAGAGATGTGTTTAAAACACTGAAAAGATCTAAAAAATATGACTTTTAATTTCACCAAATAGCTTTTTGGCATAAAAGCATGGATTTAGTCAGTACTCACAGTGTTTGTCCAATCAGTAAAGTACCAGTTAGTGACACAGGGACCCATGTGACAGTCCTCAGTTCGTTGTGGGCGTAGCCTGTCATTGCACTCCCTGTCATTCACAATGTTACCATGGTTACTAACACAACGAACACTTCGGGTTCTCTTTCCCATTCCACAATCCACTGAGCACTGCGGAAAAAAAAATTGAACATACACGTTTACACACACACACACACACACATCTGAAGGTAAACTTTTTGCCACTGTCTTACACACAGACACACACGCACAAACAGAGATGTCTTACCGCACTCCAGTTGGTGCTGATCTCCCAATGGGAGCAGACACGTGGGTGACAGGTTTGAGTTGAGTTGGGCCGGGTAAGACTAGCACAACGTTGAGGGTGAACCATTGTAGACTGATTTCCAAAACTCTGTCTGCACTGAATCTGACGCTGCTGCTGCCCCCAGCCACAAGAGACACTGCACTCTGACCATGTCCCCATATCCCAGCTACAAGCACATAAGTTAACTGACATGTAAATGTATACCCTTAATAGTCTTAATGTATAATGCGTGTAAGCCTATGGGGCTATTGTAGCAGATGGTTCATTTTTGACCTAGGTTTCAGATACAGTGAAAATTTTCAGATTTTCTGATACAATTTTGAAAGTTTTGGTTGAAAGTTGGATTTGGTATGATCCTGAAGGGCACTTACAAAGATGGACATGGATGGACGTTGCATGGTTCCTCTTTTGGAGCAGGTTTGGTTGCAGAGTCACATCTTCTCTCATGGACTTCCTGGTCTGTGTGTCTGTTCACACACACAATCTCTCTGTACTGGAAGCCTACCCACACACACACACACACACAATTTAGAAGCCTACAGATCTTTAGTTCAGTCATTTGTAACTCTTTAAATTCACCACAAGGGGGTAGCAGACTTCAAATTCACGCTCAGTAAATCAGGTTAATCAAAAACAGAGACAAGCTATTGGCAAGGCACAGTATCTCCTTTAAATACACACACAACGCTCCAGAGAAACTCCCTAACAGTTTGGCTCGTATATTCTGTATTCCACAGCTCCCTTCATATGTCAGCGGGCAATGGGTTCATGTTCTCTGATTGTATCCAGCTCTTGTATTAAAGATAACCACATCATTAATCCTCTTTGTCCAGTCTAAATTACAGGTTAGAAGTTACCACTTAAAGCAGTAGTGTAGTAGTGTAGTGTGGTGTTAACCGGTGTTAAACACACAGATACACAGCTAATGTGACCTCTGACCTTTGCCACAGGTAGCGGAGCATTCTGTGACTGTGCCTCGTCGCCACACGAATGGAGGTTGATTGTCCAATGGGAGGTCTGTGCGTGGAGGGATCCGGGCATTACGATTGGGTCCTAAGCCCTGTGGGCGAGGCCTCTCTGGTAGCCATCGATCAGATGAGAAGGAAGATAATAAAGAGGATGAACCAAAAATGGAAGGGAAAGAAAACTGAGGTGTTGAGACAGGAGGAAAAACAGCAGGGTTCTCAAATGTACCTGAGTGAGCACCTGAAGAAGAGAGAGAATCATAATGAACTCAGTTTGGATATTCCAGAAATTATGCTGCCTTCTAAAATACCTGCTTTGGCCAAATTTGAACTCAGCATCATGTGCCCTTTTTAAAAAAGGCAATTCCAGAAAAAAAGATGGCAGACATTGCTGAAACCAGCCTATGGTGTTTTACTAGTCTGAGATGCTTTAAGTTGATTTAGCTGGTCTCCCTACCTGGCGAGCTATTAAGGGTTGGAACGGAGTTAAAATTTAATTCATCTCACACAACACTCTCTTATGAAGACCATTTTCCTCTAATGACCTTAAAAGGTTGCAGCAATGGCCAATAAGAGATGACAGAGAAACAAAAGAAGAAGGCTGAAGTGAAATATATCTTAACCACAAACACACACATAAACACAATAGATTTAAAATGAGAGAGCACATCATCAGGGAAGACAAACAGAAACTGAGATGGTATGAGAGAGAGAGAGAGACATACAAAAACTCACTGATTTCTGGGATTGTCGCCCACCCTCTCTCCCTCTCTCTGTGTGTTTCTCTCTCTCCAGCCCAGTGCTTCTCCACTGGGATGTAATATTCATAGTCAATTCCTGGATTTTGCCTGTGGAAAATAATCTACAGCAAGAAAAAGAGAAAAACAGGTTAATAAACTCAACCACATGGTAATGTCTTACTACGTGACAGCATTTTATTCAGAATCAGCCATATACCCTATATTGCCATATATGCCATATATTTTTTGAAACAAAAACACATAAAACATACACCTATATACTCACATATTAAGCAGTAATTTATAAAAAATTTCTTTGACCATCTAAAAGAATGAAAGTGCAATTGTGTGATAACAACTTTGCATCATTTTTCACTGAATAGCTGTTCTTCTTATATTGCAAGGGGACACATTGTTCACTTTCTAGAATCCATTTATAATGTTTGTCACGGCCATAATTTGGTTCTTCAAGACCCTCTCTTTGAGTCTTAAACAGGGCACTGTAACTTTAAAGGAATGTTTGGGTTTTAAAACAAATTATCCTATGTCAGTAGCATCTGTTACATGCTTTGGAATAACACAAAATATAATTCAACTCACTGCTTGTAAATGTATTGCACTAACAATAGAAGTCTATGGGGTATGTCGTTTAAGATTGTTTTAAAAAAAGCAGAAATGCTTGTTTTTGTCAAATCGCTTAAACTTAAAACTAAATGTGTGTTATTTGAGCCATAAAACCATAGAGTCGTAAAAGGTACCCTGCTTTTCTTGTCATTGTAGTGGAACAGCTTTTCTGAGATAATGTACGTCATAGATGCTGTCAGTGATTTCAAGATGCTGAATACTTAACATACATTGATATGTAAGCACTTGTGATCATGTTAACATGCTCATGGCTGTGACATTAATACAGTAACAATTTCTGAATCATTTTACAATGTGTTTAAAATCATTTGTTTTTTAAAAGGGAAAGGAAAACCTGTTTTTCTTGACATGGACCCTTTTAGATGAAAAACTGAGTTACTAACAACAGTTTAGGAGGACTGTGCTCATATAATCTTAACAATTAAAACAATACAAGTGTATAAACATCTTTCCTTCCATACACAGCTCCAGCCAAACTGTGATTGTGTTCCTTCAAAGAAGGGAGCCAAGCTTGTCTACCTTTTTCGCATATTACTCAAATATATTATATAATTGTGTATGTGTGCGTGCTTACGTATAACTGCATCTGGGTGGTTGTGGGTCCAGGTGCAGTCAGAGATTCTCCTTTCTCCTCCCCCTGCTCTTGAGGAACAGCTTTTGGACGGCTGTACAGAAAGGTGGTCCCTCCGGCCTGATACTCACCCGGTGGATCAACGGCCCAGCGCCCATTCACCACGGACTGACCCGTTCCACTACGCAGGGCTGCACAGACACACAATTCAAAATGTATTCACTCACATCATGTTGTTGACTCGTCATCATTATCTCAATCTTCTGTGCAAAACAAAAGAATATGTTGTGAAGAATGTTTGTGCTGCTCTTTTCTGTCCAATAAAAGCATACAGTACCCCAGCTAAAGGGAACATTTTCAGAATGTTGGCTAACAAAGTTCTCTCAGTTATCAAAAAACCATTCTAGCAGTAACACTAGTAAACCTTTTATAACGTTATATATTATTTTTAAGTTGTTATTGAAATGTTTTAAAAACACTAAAGAATTTAAAAAGTTTGAACAACGCTTTTATAACCAAGCAATAACGTTATTACAATGTCTAAAAAACTGGATGTTCTAAATGCTGCTAGAACTTTAAAAATAACATTTTTATCATTTTTGTGGCTTAGGGGCAGTTGTGGCCTACTGGTTTGTAAGTCACACTTGTAATCAGAAGGTTGCTAGTTCAATTTCAGTGCTGGCAGATAGCAACTGAAGTGCCCTTGAGCAAGGCACCTAACCCCTGACTGCTGCCCACTGTTCTGGTTGTGTGTGCGTTCACACACAACCGGAGCAGTGGAATGTTGCTTATGAACGATATGAACCATTTTTATGGTGCATTTTATTTATACTGGAGCTTGTTTGCCTCTGGTCACAAGAGGCTTTCATAGTAAGTAAAAGCATCTTAAACATTCTGCTAAACTCCTGCAAAAGGTGTGCCATTCTTTCAGTAATACTTTTGCATTAACTATTTCTTTAGATTTGCAAGAGTGATAATTAGAACTTGTTTGGTAAGCTGCTTCACATCTCAAGCTGTTTTTAGCTTTTGATAATTACAGATCTAAATTCTGCCCTGTGAGGTTCTTAAGAGGTTGTTTTTATGAGTTTCCTACCATAATCACACATTATAGGCAATTAGGAATTTACAGCGCTCTTTCAAGATGAGTTCAGTGCACACATGTCTAAGAAAAGGAATGAAAAAGGATATCAGGAAACTATAATTACAGAAAAACTAAACTACAGAACAGTTTCTGTATGAACTCATTAATTCCAAGACTAATGGGTTTATAAATGTAGGTCACCCATGACTCAAATTTATGAATTCATGACCCTAACCATTTCACAACTAATTTAGCCATGATTGAATTATCTGAACTATGCTCTTCACATGAATTTTATTGTCTCATTGTCTTAACTGTGTCAATTTCCAATAGAATGTTAAGAGAAAGATAATGTTTGAAACAAATGTATATTTCTTCACAGCAATGTACAAAACATCTGAGTGATAAATCTGGGGCAGAGAGAATCACACAGAGGCAGCAATAAGGAAAGAAAAAGCAGAGGAAAAACAACTGTCAGTAAGTGTTTGGCCTACTACAGCATTTTGCCTTTAAGGCATAATCCACAATAAAACACACTCACATGCAGAAAGGAACCTGCGCACACAGAGAAACAAACACAGACATGGTCCACCTCTGACTCAGGGTTATATTCACTTGAAAACATACCCCACATTACCTAATCCTGCACATTAAACCCAGAGAGGTCCGCAAACCACACCCACGCACATACAACCATCATCTGTAAGTATGTGCATTCCTGAGTCATGTTCAGGCTAATATTAAAGATGGTGACTCATCCCTGAACCAAACACACACACTGTGATAACAGATCTACTGAGAGAACGAACATTATCACCTGTGAATGCTCTAAATGGAGACATTCATGCTCTAGATTCCACAGTAGCTGTGGTCAATTTGCATCATTACTTTCACTTTTTGCACTTTGCACTTTTGCACTTTTTGCACTTTCACTTTTCACTTTGGTCGCTCTAAGCTTGGTATTCTCCCTCTCTTTGAAAACAATGGTGATTTTATTCAAAACACACACCAGCAAGCTAGAAACATACCTAAATCTGATGTAGGCAAGTGCTGGAACACACACAAACTTAGTGTTGGGTTTCATGTTTTATGGGGACATAATGAGACATAATGATTTTCATACTGTACAAACTGTATATTCTATTCCCTAGTCTAAACCTTCCCATCACAGAAAACTTTCTGCTATTTTAATGATTAAAAAGATAATTCTGTATGCTTCATAAGCTTGTTTCCTCATGGGCAACTAAAAATGTCCCCACAAGGTCAACATTTACTGGTATATCTATACTTGAGGGGACATCCCCAAAATGTAGTGAATACTAGGACCACACACACACACATACACACGTTTACTTATCTATCTAAATGACATTCCATAGACTTCTATTGGTTTTAAACACAGCTAGTTATAAACAAAATAACCTAACCTTAACCCTAACAGAAAACATTTTGCATTTTTATTATTTATTATTTTATAGCATTTTTATTATTTATTATTTTATAGCATTTTTACAAATAAGGACATCCCCAAAAGAAGGTTTTGCCTTCTGACTTTTGAGTATAAAAAGAGCCGCTGATCGTTCACATCTATTCGCTAATCATTCACACAAACTATCAGCTGAGCTTTAAAATGCATGCAAGTTAATGCCCGTGATCTTGGACAATAGAATTTACTTGCGCAACACACAGAGCTTGTTTGTCATTTTCTGTCTGCTGGTTTGGACCTTTTTCCATTGTTATGACGGGCTGAAACTATCTTTTGATAACAGCTAGAGTGCGTGCACTAATGGGAGAGGTGGGACACCAGATATTTTCGGTATTTTGTCTTTTGGCTAAAAACCGATAATGCCATTTTTGGATGAAAATTTTCAGCAGCCAAAATTTTGGTGCATCCCCATGTCATACAAATTTTTTTTACAGCCCAATTTACTTTTAACTTTAATGACATGGATAAGAAAAGATCGATACAATCTGTAATATCAATGCACAGAGAAAGACACCATTTTAATTTTTGGCTGAACTATCCCTTTTACATTTGTCACACACAACAGGGAACAGAGAAAACCCGGATCAGAGGTGAGTCAGGCAACACAGTAGTTTATTAAACACAGAGTAAGGGGCAAATAACAACAACTAAGGAAAGCTTAACTGAGGAACGCAGGAACTGGGACGTGGAGAACGGCAGGACAGTCAACAATTGGATTCAGGTGGATTCCTGACATTACCCCCTCCTCCAGGGGGGCTCCCGATGCCCTAACATGACGTTGAGGACGGCCGCGGCCGCAAGGAGCGTGACCCTCCCCGTCGATTAGGTATTCCAGGCGGCCGCCTCGACGTCGGGAGTCCCGGATCCCCCGCACGGAGTACACGGAGGGTTCTTCTAGGACCTCTGGAGGAGGGGGTTCAGCTTCAGCTCCGGGAGTGTCTGTGGCAGAGGGAGAGAAGGGCTTTAGGAGGGAAACATGGAAGGTGGGGTGAATGCGATACCTGGGTGGGAGCTGAAGCTGAAATGTCACATCATTGATCTGCCTCAGGATCTTGAAGGGACCAATGTAGCGGGGACTCAGCTTGCGGCAGGGCAAACGTAGGCGTATGTCTCGGGTGGAGAGCCAGACCTTATCCCCGGGCTGGTAGTGAGGGGCAGTTCTCCTCCGGGCATCCGCAAAACTCTTGTGTCTGCGTACTGCCCTTTGCAGGTGATGATGGGCTGAGTCCCACACTCTCTCGCTCTCTCGAAACCAGTGGTCAACGGCTGGGACATGGGTGAGTTCTTCAGTCCATGGAAATAATGGAGGCTGGTAGCCGAGCACGCACTGGAACCGTGTAAGCCCGGTGGACCCCTGGCGGAGGGAATTCTGTGCGTACTCGGCCCAAGGGAGATACCTGCTCCAGCAGTGTTGGTCATCGGAGCAGTACGTACAGAGGTATTGTCCCAGCTCTTGGATCTTCCGCTCAGTCTGGCCATTAGTTTGAGGATGGTAACCAGAAGACAGATTAACAGAAACACCCAATTGTTTGAAAAAGGCTTTCCAAACGTGCAAGACGAACTGGGGACCCCGGTCCGAAACGATCTCTTTGGGGATGCCGAAGTGACGGAAGACCTGGTGGAAGAGCAGTTCTGCCGTCTCTAGGGCTGAAGGCAACTTACGCAGAGGAACTAACTTGCAGGCCTTAGAGAACCGATCTACTGCAACCAAGATGCACGTATTCCCCTCTGAGTTAGGTAGGTCAGTCATGAAGTCCACCCCCAGATGGGACCAGGGACCAGTTTGCCTGTGGGCAGATGACGGGGAGTGTTAGTTCTGGCACAGACTGAGCAACCTTGGACGTACCTCACTACATCACGGTGCATCCTAGGCCACCAGTATCAAGACTGCAGGAGCGAGAGGGTCCGACTGCTGCCTGGGTGTCCAGAGCCCGGAGAATTGTGAGCTGTGCCCAGAAGGGGGAGACGCTGGGAGCAGGGGACATAGATCTTCCCCTCTGGGCACTCCAGCGGAGTTGGTTCTTGGAGGCCCGAAGGGCATGACTAAATACTCGTAGTGACCCGTAGGGGTGATAAAAGCAGTCTTCCACTCGTCTCGTTCGCACAAATACGAACGAGGTTGTAAGCACTCCGCAGGTCCAATTTGGAGAAAATGCGAGCTCCTCGGAGCTCCTCGAGGGTAGCAGGGATCTTAGATGGGGTCGTGGGTTCGGGGCTCTCAACCTGGGTGGCAGCTAGGGGTACGGGAGTGGTTTGAGGTCGAAGACGGGGATAGAGGCAGTGATTCAGGCAGTGGGAGCTCCAGCGTAAGATGTCGCATGGATCCCAGCGGAGTTCAGGATGGTGGAGCTGAAGCCAGGGTCGTCCTAGGATGATGCTCACCCGGGACTCCTCCAGTACCAGAAACTTGATCTTCTCAGTATAAAACACACCGACTTGAAAGGGTGACTGCAGGGGAGGAATGACGAATCCGCCCACGCCCGAGCAGCTTTCCCTGAGTCGATTAGGGCAGACACAGAGAGGGACTGATTAGCAGTACGTAGGGTTACTTGTAATAGGGTCAGAGGTGAGGTGACCTGCTCGGAACACAATGTACTCATCACTGGGCACGGGGGTTTTACTGGACAATTCCGGATAAGGTGGCCTGGCTTCCCGCAGTAAAGGCATAGGCCTGAGGACATGCGACGCAGGCGTTCTTGTCGGGAGAGCCGGGTGAAATCCACCTGCATGGGTTCGGGTACTGGAGAGTGAGCTGCCACTGTGGAGGGCTGAGGAGTGGGTGTTTGTAACTGGCAGGCGGCTAGTCGCTGGGACACCCGCGTGGCTCATAGAAGAAATGCCTCCAGGCCGATGGTGTCGTCATATAGAGCCATAGCCGCGCGGATGTCGGGATTGTGCCCCTGATGATATGCACTTAGAAGCGCGATCTCATTCCAACCACTAGCCGCCGCCAGCGTGCGGAACCGGATCGTGTACTCACTCACCGACGAAGAGCACTGCTGTAGGCGGAACAACTGGTCGGAAATGGTGAGCGCGTCCGTGGAAGTGCCAAAAACCTCAGCAAAATGATTCTTGAACTGCACGAAGGACTGAATCAGAGGATTATTGGTGCTCCAGATGGCTTTTGCCCACTGCAGAACTCGGCCGGTGAGGAGGGAGATGAGAAACGCGACCTTTGCATTATCCGAAGAGAACTGATGGGATTGTCTCTGAATGTATAATTCCACTTGCAAAAGGAACCCGCTACACTCAGCCGCCTCACCCGAAAACGTCGCTGGCATCGCCATGGGACATCCTGAGTTGTGTAACAACAACTAAGGGAAGCTTAACTAAGGAACGCAGGAACTGGGACGTGGAGAACGGCAGGACAGTCAACAATGTAGTAGGAACAGGCAGTCGCATGGAGGGGTGTAATCTTCAGATCAGGAATAGGGACATATATAGGGCCTTTGGGATGGGACACAGGTGGTGGTGATCAAAACTCAGGGGATGATGAACGAGTGGGCGGTGCTGCTGGGGGTGAGACGGGTGACAGTGATTGAGGTGGATTCCTGACAACATTACATTACATTACATTACTTAAATCCTTTAAGCTGTTTCATATTTTTGCATTTGGAAAACACTTTTATCAAAAGCGACTTACAATGCAAGGTATACTAGTTGATGTGCTCCCTGATGATTGAAGTTGAGCTACAGCTAGACAGGATGTTTTCTACATGTCAGGTCCCCACACAAACACGTATACACACAGAAAAGTTTAGTACCTAGGTAGTTGGGGCTGGCTCGTCTCTCTGTGATGTTGATAGCAGTGGCTCCGGATGGGATATCCAGGATTTTGTGGTAACCCAGTGGAACGCTTGTGTTCAGAAAACTCCCTATGAACTTCTCGCAGGTGCCTTCCTCACCTCCACACACACCACAGCGATCGCGAACCAACCCTGAGCCTAAAACACCATCACAACCTTCACTCTGAGAGACAAATAAAAAGAGTGGTTTTACACAATAAAGTAGATAAAGCATGATAAGAACTTATCTAGAAGTTATCTACAGATCTAGATAACTTCTGCTGTCCTCAAAATGTCATCAGTAAAATTCTGCATGTGTCAGATGCCAGTGATGGTAAAAACTATTATTTTAAAGCAGTGTGTGCTGCTTTAACACAGACTGTGTTTTCTTACCAGACAGCGGCCTCCCACACATATGTCATTGGGTGTGTTATTTACACACAGAGTTCCATCTTGTACCCTCTCTGCCTGACGGACATAGAAACGGTACCCGACAGGCCGACAGGTCAACTCACACTGCTGTTCTAGTCCCACTACCAGAAAATAAGAAAAAATTATGTGATTGTCAATAGTATTTGACATTAGATTATAGCAATTACCCCATATCTTACATGATCTATTATATTTTATTATGCTTCTTTGTGCATTTAAAAATCAAAGTTTCCTCCCCAGTCCACTGAGAATATTAAAGGAAGGGTAGGCAATTTGTTCAGGAAAATTTTTTGGTATGCTAGTTAAAAATCTTTTTACATTCTGATAGCAATTACTAAGCAAAGTGGTCTAAATACATTATATAAATATATATTTTCTGTGGAAGGTGAAAGACCATAAAATGTTCGTCCAATCATTGCATTCGGTCTAAATCCATTTATAGGTTGTCCTGGATTCATGTGTTGGAGAAAGCGTGGGTTTAGAGAACACTTTAAAAGGGGGTGGGATCTTATGCTTTCAAAGCTAGGTTGCTATTGCTAGCCTGTTCAAAATTGCCTACCCTACCTTTAATTGAAACTAATCTTTTTAAATGGCTCATTTAAAAATGATCATGGTTATGATGTCCACATTACTATTATGACTTTTTACATTTACATTCGGACATATGCATATATATATATATATATATATATATATATGTATATATATATATATATATGTTACTCATTTCACAAGCAAAGAGGTGAGTCAGTCATGACAAGTCATTAAAAGCTACAGTAAGAAAAACAGTCTGTGTAACAAAAGGCCAGAGGGAGGGTGGCAAATGGTCATTTAAAACAGAAATATTAGTTAAATAGTAACAACATTATAAATGGGCTGCAAGAGAAACAACAATAATAAAACATTCTAAAACATGGGTGCTTTAATAAACACATCATTAGCATGAACTCTCTTATTTTTCTTGTTTATCTGTCCTTTTTGTGAACCTAGTTAAACCCCTCAGGTCCAGAAACAAGCTCCTTTACTCTTCATCTTTCAAACATCTTTCACACACACACACACACACACACACACACACACACACACACACACACACACACACACAAATAATTACAGTCTCAAGGTATTAATTGCAGCCAATCGAATCCAAAACCTCAGTCACACATTTATTATTTATTAGCAATTATTAGTGGTGCAGGCATCAGTATCTGTATTGCATGCTAAGGCAAGCATAGGGACAGAAATATCATAGACTTGGGGGTAAGCTCTTTTGACTTGACTTAACACCCTAGCTGCTGCATAGTAATGTGGACTCGAAATAACTTCATACAGTAGTCACACCCTGCCAAAACAACCTATCATTGTAGTGGCCAGAAAAGGTAAAATCTAATCTTCAAATTCAGAAAAATTCACAGAAAATAAAGGGGAAATTTAGCGAAAACCTCTGTCTTAATCTGCTCACCCCCTGCTTTTGGCCCTCGTTCTGTCTCTCTGTGTAGTCTCAGTTACAAAAGGCAAGACAGAACACCCACAATGCATTCATTGAGTGTCTGATGCATATTACTGTAGCTTCCACAAGCAAAGGCACACAATGACAAAGTAAAGGCACAAAGTTTGCCAGGTTAATGGTATCAAATCTTTAAATTGTATAAACTTGATATAAACAAGTTAATACGATCTGCATGAGTAAAACTGTATATTCTGCATTGTTTTCCAAATTGTGTCTGTGAAATCATATTAACCTTTTTTATTGTCTACTTTTGTGGTACAATTATATTTAATTAAAAAAAACATCTGATTTGAGGATATTCTTAACGCATGGTTGGTCACTTCACACGCCAATCCAGTAGTCTCAATGTGGACTAGACTTTATGCAGACAGTCAAAGTTCTGGCTATGTGAGACTATTTTTCTCTCTCGCTCTATCTGTCTCTGTCTGTCTATCAGAATCAGCTGACACTGACAAAAGAGAATGAGAGAAATTCCTACCCCATCTTTTCCCATTCTGTCACAGTTATCTTTGAGAGATTATGGTGGAGACAATGGTTGAGAGAGAGAAAGAGAGTCATAGAGAGAAGAGAGTAAGACAGAAAGTGAGATGGGAACAAGAAAAAAAGTCATGAAAAATTATAACAATGACACACAGTGAAAATATCTTTCAAAAAAGGGCAAAAGCCAAAGTATAGGAGTTTGTTTCAGTCTTTTACATGCACTCTCACCCTCTCTCGCACTGTGTAGACAGTGGAGTATATTCAGACTAAATATACTTCCCCACTATCTCTATCTCTAAACAAACTCTCAGAGAGAAGAGTGCATGAGACAGGAAGACAGACAGATGACAAGAGACAGAAAGAACAGCACAGGATAAGAGAGGAATCTGTTTCGAGAAAGAAAGAAATGGAAAGAGACAGAAAGAAATGGAATGCCACAGAAAGAATGTGTATGACAGAGGGATCCTGTGGACACTAACAGTAATTGGACACACATAAAACTGTCTAAAAGTCTCTGTATCCGATGACTAAATGTTTAAACAAATGGCGATTGTTTAAAAAATTGTGATGGTTCTAGCACCCACGCAAAACATTTTACTAATATATTGTAAGACCGAAAGCAATTTAACAATTAAAAAAAATAAAGACAAAACAACAGTTAATCAAAAGTCATTGCAAAAAGTTTGTTTTGAAAAAAGCTCTACCATCGTTAGTTCACAGAAGCCACTTGATTTGACATTTTGCCAACCCACATATTTTAACATTATAAAAGTATTTTAACATATTTTAAGTGTGGCAAACTTTTTGGGGTTATTGTCCAAATAAAATAATTATACCAGATCTTCCTGATTTTTCTAATGTACAATGTTTAAATACACATTTCAAAACACAGATGATCATTTATTTATAAATGATTATTTATCTGTAAATAGCATCTCACAGGGCCATACTAATGCATGACTGGCCCCCGTTGACCAAGACCAGTGTTGTGATTGGCTGAGAATGCAGCTGGTCGTCTTGTGTTACAATGAAATGTGGCATAACTCAGTGAAAAACCAAAACAGACACATTTCCAGACATTTTGGATGGGGAAGATGTGACTTAAAGACAAGCCGAGATTTACTCGAACAAATTAAGGCAATCTGATCAAGAACACACACACAGGCTTCTATACATGACTATGTTCACAATGCAAGCTCACTGCTTACTAAAAACATTGTATACTGCCTAATGTTTTTAAAAGCAGGTATTAAAACATTCTGAAATAAAACATTTTGAAATTATAGATACCTAAAGTCACATGACATCATGCTGACCAGCATCTAGGTGTCATCTTATAAATAAAAATGGACATTTGCAAATAAATTGTGTAAAAATCATTCAATCAAAAAATAATGTGTCAAAAAAGAGATTAATGGTTTATCTGTCACACTGGAAAGGTCAAATCGAGCACACTGCATTATTGCACACTGTACAGAATGCAGACACAAAACAGTGAAAATGCAACAGCCAAAAATAATTTTAAAGAATCTGAACACTTGGCTATAGTGGCTGGGATTTATGAATCTTTATTAACGTTTCCAAGAGGCTTTTACAGTAAAACACACACCTACATTCTTAAAAATAAAGGTGCTAAAAAAAACCATTTATGGTTCCCCAAAGAACTCTTTATTAAAGATTCTTAAAGGAAGCATTTTAATTACATTTTTATATTCTTCACTATTTTTCACTACTAAGAATCTTTTGTGCACAAGAAGTTTGGTGGATGTTAAAGGTTCCCCAGTAAACATACTACTGTAGTAGTATGCAGTAGAAGTAATACAGATGTAGTACAGAAGTAGTTCCATACATAGCCCAGCTCTCTCTCCCCCACACAAACACAGCTGTTTCTCTATCTCTGCTGTCCCTCCCTAAAACTTTTTTTGGCCAGTTAAAATTGCTGTCCTTCCCAACTCCTCTAAAACTGTTTACAGTTATGCTGCATGTCCCCACCCCCTGTCCCCATTCGCTCTGCTATCATGCTGTTATAGCTCCTCTGAAAACACATCCCCCTCTCTCTAATAATCTTGAGCTGGGTGGAGAGATTTTGGCAGTGGAAGACAAAACAGTGAGCGGTTTGAACCAATGAGAGGAAACGAAAAGAGGGAATGTTTAGTGAGTACGTTTGAGAGATAAATTAAAGGAGAGGGAGATCAGAATCTTTGAGCATGTACTCTATATTTAATCTTCAGGGCATAGGACTAATATTCTGTAATCATTTAGCCATATAACCTATATGACATTTTTCTTCCATAAAACAGAAAAAAAACATTTTAGGAATTCTTCTGGTTGCCTTTTAGCATGCAATTACAGTGAGTCTTTCAAGGTTCAAAAATGATGCCAAAGCACTATAAAAGTGGTGCATACAACTTGTGTGCTATATTTTTATATATAAAAAGGTAAGAACGAAATGGTCCTTTTAAGAACCTTTGACTTAGTGGTTCTTTGGGGAACAACAATTGTTCTTCTATGGCATCACTGTGAAGAATAATTTAAAAACCTTTATTTTTAAAAGTGAAGTACGCTATTGTATTACTACACTAAGCTATTGTGTGATTTCAAGACTATAAAGAATATAATGAATATAATGCAGTTGTATGGATTTCTTTTACAATACTCTTAACAGTGATTTTGTGTAAGCTTTAGTCCAAAAAAGCAATACAGTAAAAATCTTCAAAAGTTCTCTGTCTGTGCCCCAGAGAAGAAAGAAAGAAAGTTCAGAATGCCATAAGGGTGTGTGACAATGACAGAGTTTTCATTTTTGTGTAAATTATTGCTTTAAACTGGCCTTTGGCAACCCTGGCATATTAAGCATGAGCCAAATCATACACAGTACTGCACAGCACCAGCATGCAATAACAATTACTGCACACATAATGTGTATAATAATAATATAATGCAATCACATAATGATCGTTAGAGTTGAGTCCTCCAAAAACTCTCCTTTGCACAGCGAAACAAAAGCACACGCACAAACACATGCAGACACACAAACATCTCACAGCCAAATTCAAATACTCCATCAAACAACAGCTCCACATAACTGTTAGAATCTATAACAGTTTAACATCTATTGAATACAGAGTGCATTCTAACACTTCGCACACACACACACAAACATTGTCCCGAAGTCCCCATGTCCACTGATTGTTTTTGTTTTAATTTTTACAAAAGAGTATAAACAGAAGACTAAATGTCTCTTTAATGGAGCTACATTCTGATGCTAAACTTTCTGCAATACTGAACCTCGCCTGAAACATATATCTGTTAATAAATTTTGTCTAATATTCAACTCTTATATATACTCTTATACTCTTATATAATATTTAAATGTCTGATTCTGAGCTTTGCATTTTACCTAACAACGTCAGATTCTGAACAAAATTCGATCCTGAACACTGTAAAATACTGAAAACACTAAACTTTGTAGAATACTGAACTCTGTCCAATACAAAACTACAAAATACCGAACACTGTCATAATGCCATGCAACGCTGTTGACATTGATGAAACACTTATCAGTGTTTCTGATGAAACACTTATCAGTGTTTCTGATGAAACACTTATCAGTTCCAAGATTTTTAGGAAAAACACAACATTTGACTCACAAAGAAATTTTGGACATTTGTATTGGCAATTCTTCTTACTGTCTCCTCAGGATGAAACACTTCTGCTGTAGCATTCCTCATTTGTAAATCACTTTAGTTAAAATTATCCGCTAAATGCAGATAAACAAAATCCTGAAATTAAAATTAAGTACAGACAACAACAGTCTTTAACAGTACTAGTAGCCTACTATGGAAGCATATGTGTAGCAAAATTCAATTTGCAATGCAATATGCAAAATGGCAATACAATATGCAAAATAACAATGCAATATTCAAAATGGCAACGCAATATTCAAAATGGCAATGTAATTCTGTTTTTAAATTTAAATTTTCCATCACCTCCACGCGTGCAAAATTTGGTGCAGAATGAAATTGAAAATTAAATTATATTATTTACATTTGCCATTTCCAACAGTAGTCTTAAGTTGTAAAGTGCATACTATTTTAATGCTTTATAAGTAGCAAAATTAAAATGTATATCCCAAATTGATTTGATATGTGTAACGTGTCCAAGCAGAAACAGTAGCAAAATTATCATTTAAATGTTATTTGTCCTAAATGCATTTAGACTAACAGTTAGGACACTTACGATTGCATTTTTATCATGACCCCGTGGGATATTTGTAGCAAAATTCAATGCGGCTTTGAAAATGCATTCCGAGCTGACCACGCCCACCCTACGTCAATCATTGCGTCAAGGCGGGGATTGGCGGAAGCGTGTTACGTTTAGATCGTTTGAAACATGGCAGCTGGAGATCTGATAAGATCGTTAAATTCATTGGCAGATGAAGTGGAGTGTGAACAGAGAAATAATGTTTCAGAAGATTTTTACGCGTATGTAGGTGACTGGACAAGATCAATATTGGAGCATCTTGCAGAATTGTCGGCCTTAACAGGCCTCGACACTCGTTTGGCTGCTGAACCCTTAAGAGTGGTGGAAGATCGATTATCTTCGTCTCTGTCAAGGGGAGTGGGACGACCGGCCGTGGAGATCCCTGACGAGGCCATAGAGGGGTATCTTATGTATGGTCTTAAAGTTAAAGACATCACGGCTTTGTATGGAGTTAGTCGCTGGACGGTACATCGATCAATATTGATCTTGAATTTGAATTTTGCTACACATATGCTTCCATAGCCTACAGTCCATCTCATGTATTTCTATCTAAATCTATGAATTTCATGTTCATGAGAAGTTCACCATTTTAAGGTTCTAAACTCAAGATCTGAGATTTTTTAACTTAAAATTAAGATTTGTGGTAATAAATTTATTATTAAATTTATAGGATTTGTAGTTCTAAATTCAGGCTTTGAGCTTCTAAACATAAGGTTTTAAACTTATGATTCATTTAAGATTCTAAACTCAAAATTTAAGATTCTTAAAATAAGATTCAAGGTTCAATAAAATCAATAAAATGTCTAAACTCAAAACATAACTTTACAATACATGGTTCTAAACGCAACAGTCAAGATTGTAAACTTAATATTCAGGGTTCTAACCTCAAGATTCGGGGTTCCGTACTAAAGATTTGTAGTCATCTTTATGGCTATTTGTTATAGAGTTCCTGCACATGTGGGTCAGACAGCTTCCCCCCTTAACAGCATATTGGGTGTCGCTTTAATTACGTCTGTCCTCACCTCCCCCTTTTTCAAGCCTCTCACTTACTATTCAACCCTTTTTCCTCCATTCAGGTCTTTCTGCCTTCATTTATGGACCCTTTCATGCCATCCATCCATCCTAAACGGCACCATTTTTTATCCAGTTGCCATGACTCCCTAATCTCTGTCTTCTCTGAGTCCTCCCCCCTCATCTGATTTCTCCACTTTAAAGGGTCACAACACCCTAAAACACATTTTTTGAGTTGTTTACAGATATATACTTGTTGTACATTGCTGAAAACTGTAATATATGTCACTAAAAATGTCACAAAGTGGATATTGGTCATTTTTGCGCTTTTTGTGACCATTTCGTGCTTCCGGTTTTAAAAGTTTCGTTTGAGCCCGTGACGTAGATGCGTTTTTTTCTGAGCGCTCATTGGC
>JAZGTJ010006697.1:0-24351 GCA_036877575.1 Botia almorhae | reverse complement strand
CTGATGATAGAAAGTCACAAAACTGAAACTAAACAACACATTTAATTCGTTGTTTTAAATGCCCATCTTGTCTTACATGTGCACGTAATCATCTAGGATTCATTATTTACGGCCTTTTGTGGTTAACGGCTGAGAAAACGTCCCTCGACCAGGGAGAACTGAAACACTGCGTCTGTAGTTCCATCGTTGACCACGAGGTGTCTCTTTAGCCCCACTGTGGAGCTGCGCACCTCCGTCATCATAAACAAAATGGATGAGCGGTGTTATAAATACCGGGGTGCGTCACGACTGTGCCATTTACGTTTCTGCTGTTTTTGATGGCTCAGCAGAGGGAGGAAAATCGAAGACAGATAAATAGAGTGAGCAGGGCCATTATGTCTCCAGGTGCAAACATCTCTCATACAGACAGTATTAAAGAAATGAGACCAGGGACAGAATGTTTTTCAGTCGTCTATGTTCTGGGCATAAATGGCTACAAACCTACAATATTAAAATTGTTAATGCAACTGAAAGTCTCATTTCTCTTGTTCTAAATACGAATGCATTTGGTTTTCTGGCACGTTTCTGGCCATTTTTTAAAGTCCAGCTTTTTTTGGAACACTGGTAGCTGGTTTAAGCCGGTCATTAGCTGGGGAACAGTGGTTTAAGCAGTCAAACCCTGTTTTAAACAGCTTGACAACCCTAAGCTAACATGAGTTAGTAGAACCAGCTACGATATGAACACAACTACAATTTAATCAGAATTTTACAGTAAGGGACAGTAGCCAACAAGGTTAGGGGACTGACCTCATAGAAAACCCACACAACTCTGGCAAACAGTTTTGAAGATTTCAGAATTTCTTCATTCAGGCATATTAGAGCTACTTGCATGACCAAAAAAGTAGATGCCTGAAGTGGCTGCTAGGGGTGTAACGATATTACAAACCGAACCACGATACGTATCGCTAAACTCTCGTGGCGTACCGCGGTAATCTCACGCCCCCTGCTGCCCATTGTTGAGATTGACGTCACTTGTCTCTAACTAATTTAACCAATTTAAACACATCTTTATTTTATCACATTCGATTAAATTGTATTAGTAATGATGAGCTTTTGTTCTAAATTTTGTTCTAAATATTATATTCTAAAGTTAGTATTTTCCAAGTGCATGTCATGTCATGTGACTTGAGTGAGCGATCACACTCGGTTACTACTGTATACGCAGGATGGATACTAAAAATGTGATGGCAAAGTTAATAAAGAAAAAGTTTAGTTGTTCTTGTTATTAAGTGAATCTATTGTTCCTTAGCATTGCTGTTAAGGTGACATTAACCCTAACCCCACAGCAAACAGAAACCGAAATGAACCGTGGCTCCAAAACCGTGAACCGAACCGAATCGTGCCTTTGGTGTATCATTACACCCCTAGTGGCTGCCAAGATGGCCACCAACTAACTAACATTAAAGAAGTTTGTATATTGCAGAGAGGAAAAAGCAAAAAAACTGTTCCT
The DNA here is from genome assembly GCA_036877575.1 of Botia almorhae. Taxonomy (NCBI): domain Eukaryota; kingdom Metazoa; phylum Chordata; class Actinopteri; order Cypriniformes; family Botiidae; genus Botia; species Botia almorhae. Next base: position 22,862 of record JAZGTJ010006697.1, on the reverse strand, counting down.
GTAGCTCAGCTAGTAGAGCATTGCGTGAGCAGCGCGAAAGTTGCGGGTTCGATTTCTGGGAACGTCAATTGTATAATTTAAACGCACTGTAAGTCTACCAAATGCATGTTAATGTAAAATGTCAAATGATTTGATGAGTAGCCTCATTAGGTCTAATGGTATAGAATGTTTACATGCATAAAGTATATTAACACGCGGCCTGTAGCTATGGCAGGACAGTGTTGCCAATGTGAAGGATTTACCCAAGGCATTGTCACTATAATATGTTCAAATGTCTATCATCTTGTTTCTCCCTTCATCATTTCTCTCTCTCAGTCCAGTCTCACGGCTAGTCACATCTTCTGTCATGTTGCCCTGTGGTGGTCAGGGAAGCTTCTCACTGGTGGGCAGAAGGTGATTACACAACGCCTGGCAGATCGACTGCAGAGGGGCATCATGCTGTCCTCTGTACACACACTTGGCTGAACTAATGTCTCTTTCTCTATTCATCCTTCTGTTCCATTTTGCCACTCCTTCATTTGATCTGATCTGTTGTTCTCTTCTGTTTAAGTTTGACAGAGTGATTGAAAACAAAGTTCCATGCATTCAAACATTCCATCAGAATTCTAAATATGACGTTAAGCTAAATGAAAACATTTGAATGCATGTTGATTATATATCCTCTACAAAGGAGCCGGGTGGCAATATAACGTGTTAATTTGACATGAACGTTTATTAGCATGTTGTCAAACTACAAGATCCTTCTTTAAAAGACTAAAGTTACTGTATTTGTTTGTTGATAAGTCTGGAAAAAATGTTTATATTCATGCATGGTCAAATTCGACATCAGCTATTCGTTTTCAAAGTCGTTTTTACACAAATACTGTAAATATGACGGACACAACAGCATCTTTTTTTAAAGCATTGATTAAATTGTTCTTTGTGGCTGAGGTCACAATAGTTTTTTGGGATCAGACCCGCTTCTGTCCTTTTACCGTAATGATGAGTTTGGTACTGTTACAGAAAAAGGAATTTGCAAGGAATTCTGGGATTACCGGGGCAGCGACAGAGCTGCAGCCATAATAATCCGTTTCCAGTGTCTGTACACACGCCAGCACCTCTCTGCTGCTACGCTGTAGAGGTACACAGTGCTGCTGTAGCAAATGGATGCTGTCATAACATCAACATCCATCACTGTCATACAGTGATCTGTCAGTGAGAATATACACTCAGCCAAGGTGGCACAGATGCAGAAAACACACAGCAAACACACACACACACACACACGTTTACATTGCATAGTTTACTGAACGTAAAACTTTGTGCATTTTTTCTAATTCATTTAATATATTTCGAGTGTTTTTACAAATGAGGACATCCCCAAAAGGAGGTTTTGCTCTGATTTGTCAGGTTTGGCTGATTTCGGGTGCAAATTGGTCCCAAATATATGGTTAAGTAAACACACGCACACATGCACACACCAGACTTGGTGCTTGTAGTTAAATTTAATCACCATAAATGTGTTCTGTTACACTGCAAACATATTTCTCCTAAAATATGTATTTATGTCGGCATATTTCCACACATACATCTCAGTTGACCGTTCGGTGTAGGTCTATAGAACCTCCTCACCAATTTTGTTGGGGGGGGAATAATCCATCAAATTATTAATTATTATTAATGCAAATCAGCATTAATAAATTTAATTCTAATCTAAAAAATTTTTTTTCTGTTGTACCACCACACTCCACTACTCTCATGATCAACTCATAATCATCAACAATAATAATAATAATAATAATAATAATATAATAATCACACGCCACAGCTGCAGATGCATGGGAAATCAACAAAGGCAACATATTAAGTTAGAAAATGAACAGCTGAATCAGCTGCTATAAAAGGGAGAAGTAAACCATAACGCACTCAATGTTTATGTGAAGGTTATAATAATCGCAGTGTATTCAAATAATGTAAATGCGTTTGATTGAATCACATGAGTGAAGATTAACATGCAACACATGAAACATCCCTATAGTGCCTGTGAATACATCTGAATGAACGATTTGCATTATAATAGACTGCAGTGACCTTTCCATCAACCCCAATCAATACACCGCACCGCGTATCTACGCGTGTGCATGTTTGTAATTACACCAAAGTGGCTTTTGACCTGTTTTTATCAGATCGTATCCATTCGGCTGTCACTGAATAGAATGTGGCATATATATTTACATAGTAATTCTATACACTTACGTGAAGGCCACGTTTGGACGAAATGCGTATTAAATCATCTGTACTGTATAAATGCTAATGCGGTACACTCCATTAGCAACCACCTAGTAATACCCTAGCAACCACATAGCAACACACACATGTATATGTGGGTTGGGGGCACATATAGGCAACCATAGGCGTAATGATTTGTATACCGAGCTGAACATGAACCTCATCCCTAAACTATTGCTGAATTTTTTTAAAACGATACCATTTAGTGTTTTTTTAAGCCATTTGGTTTTCATTGACTTCCTGTGTCCTTGTAAGTCACGCTAAAGTTATTACACACTTCGTTATATGCATTTGTGTCCTCAAGTACGTAGACACACACACACACACACAAAACACTCAGAACCGGCCAGCCAGGTAGCAATTTTCTCCAGAAAACAGTAAATATCGAGTTTTTAAGGACTCTTGAATCCCTTTTTTGCACTTCTCCTATTGTTAAAACAATAATGTTCAATCAATAATAATGTGTGCTGTCAGAACACTATATACTGTATGTGTGTGACTATATACTGACTGCCTTAAGTCAGTTTAATTAGTAGAAAACAGTAGAAAAACAGTTCTAAAGCAACTACAGTTTATAACTGCAGCCTTACGAATCTGTGACATCATACTGATTCCGGCAAGACAGCTTCAACACCAAACTTTCAGCTAAATTATTTGTCTCAGCTGGTGATATCAAAGGTTCCTATTTTAATTTTTATAATGTTTCTAAACATTTAATATATTTTTAACTAAATTGCTATATTGTTTTATAACGCCGTCCCTTTAAGAATTCAAGGTAAACACCATCTTTAGATACGAATGAGTATTAGTGCTTATTCACAAGCTGCAGGTTTACTGTCAGGTCCGGTTTGTGCTGCCTTTAGGCTCTGTGTGAAAACCTATTACATTGTGACATGCTCGCAAATGTAAATGTAAATGTAATTCTAATATATGCTGCATAAACTGCTAAGATGGACTAATCAGGGGCTGCCGTCTTGTTGGGCAGACATTCCCCATATCTTACTTGTATTATTATATAAATATAATGTATATAAATAATGACTTGAAGGATTATACAAGAGGCAATTTTCAGCCGAACAGGTTTGATAGATCCATTCACCACTCTGTCTCTTGTATGGAGGGGTTAAGTGCGGTCACTACCCCGTGACAAGCCTCCGCCCCTATGGGTGAACATTTCTACCTTACGCAACATGAATTGAAAGCCGGCTCTCCTGTGTTTTTGTCCTCGGGAAATTTAACAGCTACCGGAGAGAAAATGAAACACCTAATTCACATCCTGACCAGACCAAACTGATGAAAAACGCAATCTTTTGCGCCCGTGTCTAGACCGTTCCCAGCACACGGGGTTCCTGAGCAAAGCTGTGCTCCTGCGATTCTCTTCGTGTGAGAATGGACATGCGACAGCTCACCTGGCAGACAAAGGCAGTATACACAGGAGATATCCCATAATTCCCTTCAGTCAAGGCTGTTTCTCTTGCTGTTTTTACAGGAGCTCGGTGCATAGAAGGCTAGAGGGTGAGTGTTTCCAACCCCTGGAGATCTTTTCAAGCACGGTCTTGCCCTGGAGGTCAGCGAATTAGCCACACTAAGAGAGAAAAGGGTCGCACTTCAACATGACATATGCTTGCAAGATGTGTTGTGCTTGGCTTACATAACTGAATTAGGCAAATAAAAAACATTACAACAAGTACAATTTAAACAGTTCTTCATTGGGACAAGACTGCGTTTGTTAAAAAAAATAAAGTTAATTATGAAACACAGATTTACAGTTTTACGAAGAAATATCATTATTACATTATTAACATTAAGGCATATAAACCTGCTGTATAGACCAACATAGCTGCATGAGATTCTGATGTGCTGGTATTGCCAACAGGCTTTTTTTTACCAGTTTAACTACCAAGAATTCTTTGACCAACCGCAACCATGAGAACCAACCAAAACCATGTTGGCGAATCAGTTCCACCGAAATTGTGCTGGTGCACCAGCTGATCCAGCACTAAATCAGCATTAACCAGCAAAACACAGAGCAAGCCAGCATGGAGCTCACCTTGAGCAGCACTTGAGCTTGTCACATGCCCGGAAGAGCTCCGAGTCGACGTGTTTGGAAAATGTGAGAGGTGTTGGTTTCTTAAGGTGGAATAGCGTGTCCTCTGCATTTCTCTGATGTGTCCTCTCACACGGACTGTTGCATTGGAAGAAGTGACTGCTCACACCTTTGTGAATTTTTCATTGGCCCCAGGAGTTCGAGACTCACATAGTCTCGCAGGTGTCTGGTGTGAGAATGTGTGTTAGAGGTAGACAGGTCACCTGATCTCAACCCAAATCAGTCATTTTAGACTTTGATCAGACCGTGGCAAGACGCTTTGACCGACAAGGTCAAGTGTGGGAACCAGAGACTGTGTGTACCTGTGTGTGTTTGTGTGTATCTGTATGTGTTTAGATGTATCATTTTGCACATGTCTGTCTGTCTGCCTGTCTGTCTGCAGTAGTGACTGCAACATTTTTTAACTGTCTAATAACCACTTTTAAAAAAAACTTAAAAACTACCTAGCCATGACACAGCAGCTGCCTAGCAACAACTCAAAACACCTTAACAACCAACTAGCAATGCCCTAGAAACCACTCAGGGTGGCAACCACCTAAAATGCCCTAGCAACTACCCAGCAACCACCAACCACCAATCAACAGTCAAAGTTTGTCCTGGTAAAGTGAGCGCTGTACGTGACTGCTTTATTTCATGGTGTGCGTGTGTGAAAGTCATTTGTCGAAACAGCGTGATGTCTGCTACTGTTCATCCTCCGAGCGGGACGTTGAAAAATGGCTGTAGGTTATTGTCAGTCATGAATCCTTTTTCACATTCATGTGACGTTCCTGCCTGGAAGACCAGACGACACGCACAGCCTCGACTCAAGCAGTTCACTGTATGTGTGTGTGAATCATTTTTACACTAACACATTAATAAAACCATGGATATCTCTGAAAATGTACCTCATAGGTTGTTGGCTAAGCAGGTTGTAGGTTCAGGTCCCAGAAGGGGGGAACCATGAACTGGAAAGGTACTTGGTTCTCATGTCTGTAGGAGCTAGAAGCTTCTAGAAGGTCTACTGTTCTGATACAATATCACTTTTTATATTGCCTGTTTACATTAAATTCTTGTCCTAATTGACTGAATTTTACATTAATAACAAGTTTAAATATAATTGAATGTGGGATTTTTTGTTTAATTTAGGTGAGATGGCCAGATATGTATGTATATGTATGTATGAGTAGATATGTATGACATTTGAACTTGACCCAAATCAGGTGAAGGACAAATCTAAAAGAAATTATGCCATTGCAGGGGTTAAAACAGATAAATATCTCTAACAGATAAATATTTGAAAGTAAAATGTTAATAAGCATGTTTTATGATACGTTCAAAGAGGAACTTCAAGGGAAATGAGATGTTTTTGGCTCTTGGATGGATGAAGGTCTCAACTAACTACAAAGACCTAAAGGGAGTCAAACCACTGGTCTCTTGATCACTTTTTACACAGATAGAGAGAAAGAGAGCTTCAGTGGTCAGAGAAAATGTCAAAAGAGTCTTTTATCTTCTTAAGAGTCTGCCCTCACGTCAGTCATTACACAAACAGTTTTATTGGGGAAACTTTCAGGAGAGCAATTAGACTGTTCTGAGGCAGACCCTAATGAAGAAAACATCACAAATGAGATGAAGGCAATATCTTTAACAAAATGTGTTTTTCCTAGATGAATGAAATTAAACAGAGAGCAAATGAAGTCTTTACCTTAAGGAGAAAACCTCAGAAGAGTTCTCAACAATCTCTCCAACTCTGCCCAGATTTGCCAAGACACAAGTCTGCAAAAAGCTAGAAAAAAAGTCAGGAACAATCAAAACCATTTTTCAAAAATTCTTTCAAGGCTAAATGATCTGTTGTATGCTGCACACATTGTTTTATTAAAGGTGGGGTAGGCAATTTTTGAGAGGCTAGCAATAGCAAGTTGGCTAGCCTCCTCCAAAACACACTAATGACCGAATGCAATGATTGAATGAACATTTTATGGTCCTGTGCCATAAAGTGGTTTAGACCACTTAGTGATGCTATCAGGATGTGAAGAGACATTCAACCAGCACGACACAAAATGATTCTGAAAAAAATTGCCCTACCCCGCCTTTAATATATAACTGTTTGTCTGTCGTGTGTGTCTCATCACTGAGAATAAGTCTTGTGAGCTTTGAAAAGGCAACTTCAATAAAAATGCTTCCTTAGAAAAAGGTAAAACGAATCGATTGTCAAATTAATTAAATTCAGGTAAAAGTTCCCCATAGTCTGCTTAGTGTACAGAACGCAATGTTCATTACTTGAAACACACACACATACATTATTTATATCTGTCTGTCTCTGCCCATCTTATTTTTGGCTTTCGACCGGCTTCTTCCTGGTATTGGCCAGTCGTGGCTCAGCACAGCATGAAATCTCCACTCCAGGAGTCCTGCCACAGGAAAAAGCCTCTCTCTCTCTCTCTCTCTCTCTCTCTACCTTTGTCCAGTCCAGCTTTATGTAATATCTGCTGAGCAGCGGTTTGACTTCTGAGTATAATCATCTGTGATTAAACGACAGCTGAACATGAAGGGCATCCTTGTCTGTTTCATAGTGCCCGAACCAAAAGTCTCTTTTTATCCAGAATAATTTTGTATTCTTAGTAATCACGAACATCTGGTGATTCCCATCTGCTCCAATGATGTGTGCGTGAGACTTAGAGATTAGAGAACACACACAAAAACATATTAATGTTGGGGTTCGTGCAGAGGCGCGGTTATTTTGAGACAACAATATTGCGGAAGGTCAGAGCCTCTTACATACGAATACAACCCCGTATAGATGTGTCCACACACATGTACAAATACACACACATCCTGAAGAGGTAAAACGACAATCCAGGCACACACACATACACTGAGAGAAAGAGACAGGACTGGAAAAGTACCAGGATGTGGACATTGACTCTGTTGCTTTGTCATCGCAGGAAGAGGAAGTGGAATAAAAAGACTGAAGTCCAGGTTGGACTAAGAGTCTATGAATTTTGCACTATGTTTGTAAATAATGAATAAATTAATGTACAGCATCAGAAACGGGCACTAATTAAATCAATCGTCTCAAAACCTAGTGAGCTGCCTACCCCAGCTAACAACTTTAGGTTGTAAGAACGTTTCCCTAATGTTTCCTTTAAGCAACCACTATGTTCTTCTGAAAGTTTGAAAGTATGTTTAAAATGCCCAGTTGTTTAGACATTGTACTAAGATTATATATAATCATAGCTTTGAGAGAACTTAAGAGAGTCTCTTGCAAGCAAGGCAATCCCAGAATGCATTGTGGTGTGTTCAGTTGACAAAAAAATCATGCTGTTAAAATGCAAATTCTAAATATACATATATTACAGTTACTACTGAAAAGTATTGATTAAAAAGGCCAACCAAATTTAAAATAAACTGTTTTACCTAATGCTTGTGTATATGCTAAGTATGCTTCTTAATATAGCAAGCTGTTTCTCTTGTGCGCTTCATGCAGAGAGAGTTATTTGTGTGCTATGCAGCAGAGCTGGAGCATTTTATATCAGTCACTAATGAGGTTCCAGGATGTTGCCTTGCAAGGCAGGTCACTAGATTTTGAAACAGAGCTCAAAAAACGTAAATTTCACAAAGCTGGAATTTATCCCTGGAATAAAGAAAACAGAAAAACAGAAACAGCTTGTATCCAAGGCCAGTGCACAAAGGAGCAGGAATTTTGAACTCCGAGCAATGGAAAAAGAAATATTTAATGAATCATCCCAAAGGTGATTATGTTTGGAAAAGCAAAAGTATCAAACTACAACGTCTGAGTCCATCTGTTAAACAAATTAAAAAGCGACTATATAAACAGTATGATAAAATCAATTATCGTTCGAATAAAGTTACATAAACCTTTATAACTTATCCAGAAAGATTTTAACTAGTGTAATTACCTAAATTCCGCTGGTGAAAAGCCAGCATATGCTGGCATATATGAGCATAACGAGAATAAACAGGCATGGACCAGATTGTGAATTCAAAGCTGATCGTGTCAGCAGAGTTATTTTAGTTTTAAAGACTGTGTGTGAAGTAATGAGAGGCGGTACAAATTCTATTCATGCTATCTCGTGCGTACAGCATTGTATGAAATTGTTGAGCATTCGGGTCATTTGTTTCTCTGGCCCATATATGTTGTATTACACAAGGTTGTCGTCATGTTACGCAGCGCCATAATTCAGCAGGCCTGGTAATGTATCTACCGAGCCTAGATAACTACATCATCAATCACCTGCAGGCTTTGCGTCGCTTGTGCGTAGCTTCGAAATCTGCACATTCAACAAAATGAACTTCGCCAACCAGTGTGCCGTGTTGCTCTAATTTAATTCAGAAAGATCCTCTCTAGAAGTCCACGAAGAGTCAGAGGGGTCGTTCTAAGCGCCACGGCAACAGCGCGTTTGTTTTCGCGCACGTTTAAGTTGTTAGAGATTAATTATTGCGATAACCTCTCGTAGTTCAGTGTTCTGTGATTATGAGCTCTGGTTTTCCATCCGATAAATKCTGATGGTACATTTGGCTTTATTTTTACTCAGCTGTTTTCCAACACATTTATCTGATTGAGCATTAAATAAATGCTTAATTGTTCAGGGAACGCATCTGAAAAAAACGAAATAACGGAGGCAACCCATGATCTCAAAATATTCTTAATTTTCTTTAATTAACACTTTGACACAGGAAGCAAAATGCTGTTGTTTGCAGCGGCAAAAGCCCAGTAAGGCTAACCCTGTGTGTGAGAGACAGGCGAGGTGGCTTGCGTTTCAATTGTGTGTAAACACATCCCAGCTGGTAACAGTGAGACATGGCACAGTGTAATTTAACCAGCTCTGTCCACACCAGGGCTTGCCCTTATACTCACCTCGCCTGCACACACACACAACTATAAAGTTTAATCTATAATACCATTTCATCTAAGCAAACATAAAAAATTGGGATAAGGCATCTAACTCATCTTGACAAGTGTCTGTCCACATTGCAAGTGAAAACACTGTGCATGACAAAACTTCAAACATTTACAACAATTGCACAGCTAACATCAGCCTGCTAACAATTTTAGGTTGTAAGAACATTTCCCTAACATTTCTATTAAGTAACAAAAATGTTAAAAATGTTATTTTGAAAGTTCTGGGAATCTTCAAAATCTCCAGTTATTTAGACATTGTGATAATGTAAATTTTAATGTTCATTTTTGTGTCAATGTTTCATTTTATAAAGTTTTTAAAATCTTCCACTAACTACTAACATTTTTAATATACACAATATATAATCTAAATAACGTTACTGCAGAAACTTCTTTGAGAACTTTGTGAGAACTTTGCCAACGTTCTGTTAGCTGGGCAATCACACAAATAAGACTTGGGGGAATATGAGTCAATGCAGTCTTGATTCCGGCTGCCAAATGTTCTGACCAAGTCCAGAATCTGATTGGCTGATGCATGTTTGAGTCCCACCTCTCATTAACATTGATCTTCATCCAGACAAGACCTTTGGCGGTAGATTAATATTGAAGACCGATAGTAGAAGAAAACAAGGTTGCATTAACACAGAGAGCCGGAGGAACTGCAGATTGTCGTCCTGCACCTCATACTCTAGAGTACGGTAACTCACTTAACTCCAGGTGGGTCCAGAGGGAATGCGCTTGGCACATTCAGAGTTATTCTGGATGAAAAATACCTTCTAAATGCCAAGTTACTAATTTAAATATGCAAACTCACCACATTCCTCTAACCTTCAGGATTTAGCTTAACAACATTTGTGCTACAGGCATGATCATAACTACTTTTACAATCAGACTTATGATTATTATAATAAAATGGGGGGGGGGGGGAAGAATTAACCAAATTATGTTGCAGGTGGCATTGGAATATCAATGAGACATTTGCGAGCATCTTTCAACTTGGGCCAGTAAGCAATCAGCCAAACAATAAGCACAGCATTGTGCTACAAAACACGCCTTAGCAACTCCCTGGCAACCAGCCACAGCACTCTAGCGTCATAATGGTGACATTTGCAAAGTCAATTGCCACCTCCAGTTTTATCACTTTAGGTAAACATATATCTACAGTATTGAAACTTGCCCCTTCCAATTAGGCTAGTGCGTCAAGCGCACATTACGCAAACAAGTTACAGTATGTTTCAAACAAGATGGATATGCCAGCCAGTGCCCACACAGATATGGTCACCGAATAACAACATGGAAAGTTCTAGAAGAATCATCTGTGTATGGTTCAATGCTCTTCCTTCGGGGTTTTAAAACTGGAAAGGCCAGAACTGTTTATCTGAACGCACTCTTTACGCTCCTGCCTAAGGGAAGATCTCTCTATGTCGTTGTTTTTACTCTGTTGTTTTTGTTGGTCTTGCTAGCCTCATTTCAGCTGTCCCAGGGTGCTTTTCAGTAAAGCAACCAAGCAAAAGAAGTCTATCTCAGATAGCCCACAGAGACGTCCTCCAGAGCACGAGACGTCTCACCATCGCATCTTTATTGTACAGTCACAGACCTCAAAAATGACACTGTGCTACATATTGTGTAACCATCACAGAAAGTATTGTGGTGGCTCCATGGTAAAATGATGGTAATTTTATGTGTATCAAAATTCGATCTGTTTTAGTGTCCTGTAAAGTAAATTGGCATAATCCGTGTATAACTATTAAAAACGCTTCGTAATCCCTTTAAACTCATTTTTTATCATTATTACGCATGCAGCTTCTATGACATCATATTAACACAGAGACCCCATATTTTACATACAAAATAATGATATAGTCACATTATATAACAAACTACTTTTATACAAATCTTATAATGTTATAATCTAATAATGTTAAAAAAATAAACAATTGAGTGACCGATTCATGAACAAGTATACATGCTACATGTCTCAGATACCCATGTGCCAATGTATTCAATGATTACCATAATCTCATGGTATTTATAAGGTACATCAAGGTACTTGAAAGTCTGTAATGACATTATCATGTAATGTCTCCCCATGTAATCCAAATAATTTACATCTAATTGCATCGCTCAGTCTGTGGCGTTTTATATAAAACAGCCACTCAAGGCCATGACTTGCAGAGAATCACATATGCGTCCATCTGACGTAAGCCACGTCTCTTGTTCACCCCGGTTGACTGCACTACCAAGCAAACATTTTATTAGCAAACATTACAGATCAAGAGTATAATTACGCAATAAACAGAACAGAAATAGTTTCGATGACCTTGGGCGGAAAAACGTTTCAGGGGATCATGGCAACCAGCTGTTCTCTTGAGCGCAGACGAGTCTTAAACGCATTATTAGTGTGGTGTGTTTTTTATTGTTGCGTAAGAGAATATTTTGAAAGCTTAATTTTGAAAGCTTAAAAAAGGTTCATGGACACACCCGCTAGCAGGAAACGTTCTCAGAACATTGGCTAACATCGTCTAAAAGTTCTTTCAAAGTTATCAAAAATATCCTTGCGGTAACGGTAGTAGAACTTTATTTCGCAAATATATAAAAAATGTTAAGTTGTTACAGAAGTTACAGAATGAAAAAGTTTAAGTAACGTTTTTATTACCAAGCAATAACATTAATACAACATCTACAAATGTGACCCTTAAACGTTCCCAGAACGTTCAAAATAACGTTTTTAAAAGTTTTTGTTACTTAATGTAAATGTTATGGAAACGTTCTTACAACCTAAAATTGTTAGCTGGGGAGGAAGTGAGAAATATACAGGGAGATGACAACACATCTGCAGGCTGTTCCTGACATGGGTGGCTGCTGCTTTCACTTCAATAGCGTCAGTGTGAAGAATGATCAATGATGATGCACCTCATTCCCGTTACGGCTGAGGGCCACATTTCCAGGACAGCTGCCGCTGAGTCTCACGTACATTTTCTTGTGAGTTATGGCGAGGTGCACTGGGAAACCGGGAACACTGCATGCTTGCAAGCGAACGCATGCACGCATGCATAAACATTAGCTTAGACACTCGCAATAATGAGATCACACTAGAACACATATTTGACGTGCGTTCCTACAGAGCAAGTATCATGAAACTGACTTGAGGCTTATAATCGATTATCTTGGATTAAATGAGAGACTTGTGAACAGCACAAGATTAGGGGGATTATAAATATTTTCTATACCGCGATACTATTTATACGAAGGGAATCTCAGAGGCATTGGCTGTGGCTCTGTTGCCCTGGGAGAATTTATGCTTATGTGTTCTACAGCGCAGCTTTTCTAGGAAATCCCTTGTTACAATCTATTGTGAAAAACAAGTGCAAATATATTAAGTTCATTTTTAACATTATTGGCTAGTAAAAACCAGCCCGCACCAGTTTGACCAGGCCGGGAGACCAGCTAGACCAGCCTAACCTAAACCAGCTAAGACCAGCAAACCAGCGTAGGCTGTTTGTTTATGCATAATTTACAACTATTATGAGTTCAAACATAAAACTAGTCAACTTAACACCAAGCATTAGACAAAGTCTACTATCTACTAGTATTACCAATCTACTATTTTCAATTTATAAATACATTTTGTCATACTGTATAAACTCTATACCTTTTTAAAATTTTTACAGGGGTATAATAAGTTCCCTTCAGCTGTTTTTAGTAAGTTATTGACCTTCTTAAATCTAAAATGACGGTTTTAAACTTTGAATGCCTTTTGAAGTATCAAAGCCTAGGATTCACGTAGTCCTAATGGATTTGTTTTAGAGCTAAAGGTCAAGTAAACGTCTCGGGTTACTTGCAAGATGTCGAGTTTAATTTTAGGTGACGCCAGAGAACGCAACAAACCGAACGTGATTTATGAGGTCTCTTGCTCAGGTGATGGTCTACAGGTGAGACCATGTGTCTGGGGAGGTTCCCTTAACCTGTAGAGCAAACGCAGGGACAGTTGGCTTATTTTATATAACAATTACGAGCAAAGTAAATGTAAAATTTGTATTCATTTTGCAGGATGTTTCGCTAACATTAGCTAAACTTGTCACCAACGGACAACGTCAATGCTAACGTCAGGTCTTTTAAAATCCACCTGCAATGTCAACGACAGAACCCTGAAAACATTTGACCTCTGAGGGCCATAATTAAACCAGCCTCTCATTCACAAATATGATTGCAGCAGTCATTAGGTAATTAGCATCGGCGCGTCACAGCTAACAGCTAATTGCAGAACGCTTTCAGACGCATCTAAATGAGAAGCGCAGAGGCGATTTACATCCTTAATTTAGTTGCAATTTGAAGTTCAGTTGCTAAATGATGGGTCATTACATGCTAACGGTTTAACATGGCTTTTGGGAAGGACAATATTATTTTCTACATGCTGGAGGAGATAATTAAAAGTTAGAAAAATAGAAGAATGGAACAAAATCTTCTTTACAGTGATAATGCCTGGTAGACATAATGTACCAGTAGTGTAGGATGATATATTTAGCCTTGTCTTATAAATATTGCCCTATACTCTAAACACACAAGCTAAGAAGTCAAAAAGAGACAATGTCGACATTCATTGTGGAGTCAATAAAAAATAAATTCTCCTTTTGGGGAAAAGTAAGCCTTTAGCATAATTGTATGTGTCAAAAAATGACTTACAGTGACACCGACAACCAGTCACCATTATTCTATTGGCTGATTCTATGTTCAACTGTTGGTAAACGCCAGGCCCTTGAAAAGGTCATCGCGTGCTGCGGCATCTGTCAAAACTGCTGCCGCTCCCTTAAACAGGAACACCATGGACCGGAAAAGCTCTGTATGCTATCAGGGATTAATTAGAAAATAGCCAGAGCTTTACGGTAAAGACAAAAAGGTTACTGACACTCAGTAAGGGATACAAAATTGGACACTGACTGCCAGCTAAGCCGAGCTCCTGACTATAACATTCTGTCCAATCAGAGGGACTCTCGAAACAGGAACAACAGAGAACCTTCCTCTATGTACCGAGGCACTTATAGATAACAGAAAAGTGTGAAGTGGTCACAGATGTGTTTGTTTACCTCTGAAGAGCCTCGGAAATGCTGAGCGTCAATGACTCACACTTCGGTTTGAGAGGGAAACACAGATAATGAGCCTGACAACAGGGAAACACATTAGATACTTATAGAGTGACTGCTGGCATAAGTCTGGTCCACACTGGAGCATATTCCCACTTCCCACTCAGGAAAAGAATACTGCCTGAACCGTCGGTTTGCTTCAGGGGCTTAAACTTAAAAATACATCCCTCAGAGCAACTGTACTTAAGCGTATCTCAAGAGGTTCTTTTTACTAAGAGCCTCAAGCAAAAATGTAAAATATCTTTTGAACAATTGATGCCATGTAATAGAATAGTTATTATTTAAAGAATTATTTACAGTTATTATTTACACAGTATTTCAGCACAAAAACGTTGGTTTTTTTTTACAATAACCATCTGCCATCCCTTTTAGACACTAAATGAATTAAAGATAAAGTACTTCCACACAAAACCGTAATTCTGTTTAGCACAAACAAGGCGTCTTTCTATATTAACCAAGCTTATGTGAAGGCGGAATTTTACCCACAAGGCTTAGCACTGTTTGTGTGGCAAGTAGGCTAACAGCTAATTTGGAGGTAGCATGCTGTGTTCTCCACAACCTCATACTCAGAACTGGCCTCGTTTGTTCTTAATAAAGAGAGAAGGCTGGACTGATCTCATTTCTTTAGTCAGAAGCAGATTTAAGTGCACTTATGCTGTAATACTGCCGCATCCAACATCTCATGACATTTAAAAAAACGCAGTGGAAATAACCATTTCATTTGTATCATTTTCACTACTGAGTATATGTGGTCTGTGAGGCAGAGGCGAACGTTTGCTCTCATTAAAGCTGTATGTGATAGCAGTTGAAATCTCTCGCTATAACTGCTTGCAGTTTGTGTCACAGATCTCTGTAAGTGTGACAGTTGTGAGAAAAGCAGAACCTTTCGGTCCGGTTGTCTCTAGCAAGTCTTTGGAAAAATGCCAGAGATAAAAAATGTGCTTTAGCGGTTCATTTGAATGCGTGGGTGAGGTGTCACGTCCCATAACCCTAAAACACGGAGTAAATGTATGCAAATACATGCAGGCTACTATAGGCTGTTTGTTTTTGTATATTTATAACGTTTTAAAATTCAGTGAATGTATATATTCAGGGGACCTATAAGGGTGAATGTCACAGGATCATCCTATCACGCCAATATCAAATTTAACCATTGAGAAATTAATGGTAACGCATAAAGATAATTAAACCTATTTTTAGGACCGTTTTTACAATTCAGCATCATTCTGTCACAATGCAAATTGTCTTAATGGTCCTTCAAAAGGCACATTCACACCAACAAAGACAACTATAAAGATATTAACTATATTAGTGTCCACGCAAACAGACAATAATGTTACATTTATTCTAAGCGTATCATTGGTGGGATTCTCCACAACGTCGCCTGCCATGTTAATGAACAAACCCCTTAAATTTAAATAGATTTTAAGTGGCTGTCGATCTTTTATTACTCTTCACTGGAAAAACAATCACTTTAAAAGTGATCCCAACAATATTGTTTTTCCAAATCTTTATAGTTGTGGTGTGGACTCCACTAGTCTATTAAATTTAGAACAGTTTTTAAAACGTTATCTTCATAATTATCGTAGTTGAACTGATACTCATTTTCTTATGCAACTATAATTTCTTTTTTCTTTAGATTTTGTGGCGAAATGTGACTTTTGTGCAACAAACCTGCGAATGTAAATAAAGCAAAAAGTGAAACCTTGTTTCATTATAATACAACTACATCCACAATTCGTTTTTAATTTATAGAAAGATGTAGAGAGAGTTATTTTCTAAGTTTAAACAAAGTCTTAGTCGAATTGTGGGAGAAACTCAACATGTCTGATTAGTTTTGGGCCTCGGCCAGACAAACATCTCAGAGTCTCTGAGGACACAGAAAAACCAGACACACATCTCTCATACACCAGACATCACCACCGGTACACCTGTACAACACTAAATTATTCTGTATCGTGTTTCGCTGTTCCTGACTCCATATTCATGTTTGTGTGCCCGTCCGTGTGTAAGTTGTTCACTGGGACGACATGTTCTGGGTATCTGACCTGACAAGGTGTGACACCAGCTGGTTTACAAATGTGTTAGCCTTCGTGATGTACAACACCAGCTCATTCGCCGGAGTCAGATGTTGTTCTGGAGGGCAAGAACATATGTCATTAGGGTCTTCAGAGGGACTGAACAAAGGCTTTTACAAGCACCTTGACTTGTTCTTAATTTACATACAATTATACATGATACTTTTTAGGTCCCCAGCTACAATATAGCCACAAGAACAGTATTAGATATTAATGAAATTTATTTGCGTATTCTAATGAAAAATGTCCGGGTTATATATCATCTACATTTTTTACATGTAACACACAAAAAACTCAGTTGACCAATTCTTGTCCAGACAGAATTATATTTTTTACCATAATATATTTTACCCATAAATTTGAATCATGCCTGGTTAGTGTTGGAACTAGTTTCAAATGGGATTACATTCATACATAACAGGAAGTCCATTGAACTCACACTGGTGTGTTTGTGAACTAAAAGTAGCTTCCTTAAGCCATTTGATTGAGGTCCACCTGGTGGCAGGAACTCTGAAGGTGACCTTCCTCAATCCTCCACTGCAGGAAACCAAACAGTTTCTGACAGGCATTTAGCGCCGGGTGGAATTTCTGAGATGAAAGCCACCCTTCCATTTGTCCATCGACCCCCGTGGAGACAGAACTGAGGGGAAAAGTGAAAGAGGAAGAGGATTGATGAAGCTCCTCAGAATCAAATAATGAAGTTGTTGTCGGGTGTAAATGTCCTGGGGGAAATAATGAAAAGAAAGATAAAAGGATGTTGTGGAAAGTGCTGAGTAAGCCGGAGAGAAACAGGTGGAGGAGAGATGACACGTGTGGATGGATTTTTGTAGAGAGGAAGTCAGGCGTGACGTCTCCATAAGATGATCCAAAGATCAGATAATTATAAGTGATGACAGAGGGCCCTTCAATACTGTATTCATTTCGACATGAATACTGGTGCCAACAGAGTGAAGCACTGCCAGTTTATTAGGGGTACATATCAAACGAGACAAATGAGATTCCTGCAGCTCAGCTAGTATGCCAAGGTCGCGGGTTCGACTGTGGCGCTAACAACACCAGGGAACGTGCATACTGATATAATGTGTATAAATGTATATATACATGACTATAAATGTATAGCCTGTACTGTTGTGTTAAATAAAATAGTTTTTAAGATGCAGTATTTTCCAAATCGTGGGTCGTCTCTACGGCTAGCTGACTAAACAAAACCTGTACAATTGTTACATAACCCTGATTCTTAGCGTTTACATAAGACATGTTCTTGTGTTCAGAAACGCATAGATGGAGCGCAACCTAGAGACCCTCATCTGATAAACCTCCACAAAAAGTCCTGATTACCTCAAGAAAGTTCACTTCTGCACGCATGTTGAGTTGAACCCCTATAAACTTCCAAACTAAGTTCTTCTTATGCTACAGTGCATTGAATTCAAAATATACAGTAATAAAATATGACGCCTGATCATTCAATCTGTCCTGGCTAGAGCTGAGGTGCATTGAGGAAGACGTTTTATAGAAATACCTTTTATAGCCTTTTATAGTGTGACCAGGCCACACCAGACTCTGTGCTACAGTCACATTCATATGCATGTAAACGCAAGTGCGGCGTAAGTCTGGTGAACTTTGACCTCTGAAAAAGACATTTAATATATTACAATGCATTTAAATATCACAGATTGACCTTTTTGGCTCAGTACGAAGAATATAAACTTCGAAGCAATGTTGCAGGAAATTGTATATTTTAACATTTTGAACGTATTATTATTTGTTATTTGTGATGTATCATTTATGAAAAACAGAAGCCTTAGAGCGTGACATCACATCCTGTTGTTGACAGTCATCGCAGTGCAAATTACTTTTACATGCTCAGAGCCTGACGTGAAAACCATTTTACTCAGCTGTACCTGCATCACTGCAAAAACAGTCACTTTTGTATGCAGCCAAGTAACCAATCAAAACACAGCATAGCTCCATGGGCATTTGCTATTGTTATGTGAAATATGATAATTGCATGAGAGACAAACACAGAAAACCGCAATGGTAACGCTTTGCACCTTTAACAAATCAATTTTAAGTGAGCCCAAACAAAGCAAGCCCCGTCGTGCCCTTCTATAATTATCCACCTTCAAAGCCAAGAAAATTACTGGCTTTGAGAGATTCCCTGGCAGTCCTAAAGCTTTGAGTTGTTTCTCAGAGGAAATGACATCTTTCCCAAACATGGGCAGAAGATAATCACAGATGATTGTAGTCACGTGTGGCAAACACGGCCGTCGTCGCTGTACTCCGAGGTCTGCGTCACGCGCTCTCCCCCAGCACACGCAGGAAGTACCGTGTTTCCGCACAGATAATTACAGAGCGCTAATAAATTAAATGCTGACGAACAACTATTTCAATTGGTGCGGGTGCCGACGTGTGTGTAGGGAAGAGGAAGGTGCCTGCTGTTTTGTTCTAGGAATCATTTTAATTCAAAAACAGGCCTTCTAGCTAAGCCCCGGTGTAGGAAACAGCAGTAGCCACGAGAGCGAGTTCTCTTGGGCCGGCCGTAAATGACAGTAGGTGACATAGATGCATTCTTATCATTAGTCTGTGCTGTTTACAATACCACCTTCGCCAGCTTGTAAGTGTCTGTGGGGAAACAGGATTAAGAAAAATGCTCAGCATTAGATTTTAGCCCGCGGTGCAGAAATGCCTATCCATCTCTCATTCCGGGCAGCTAACTGATGGATATAAGGATATTGCAATAACAGGCAGGCTGGAGGATTGCCTGAACGTTCCTCACCTGGTTGGGCGGGGTTTGTTTATGTGCAAAAGAGCCTCATAGCCTGACTCAGAGCCACATAGACAGAATTTAAAGCTGTGATGTGTCATTTTTTTTGTTATAAATTAATGATAAACAGTTACCGAGCAAGAACAGTACATAAAACATCCATTTTCAAAACAGTCGTCTTAGCTTACCCTGATTCGCAATGGTAGTAATATTATAATAAAATTATAGTAATAATGTTTTCGAATTTGAGCTGTTGGGACTGATTTTGTGAGAAATGCCCGTTTGACTTCATTTGTCTGATGATAATTAAAAATGATCATCCAAGTTAAAAAAAATTAACTTGTATTTTTATGGTTTAGACAGAGAACAAATTTGACGGCTTTAAGACTGTCCACAGTGGTTCACATGTGGGTCATGATCCAAAAGACGGGCTGCAAAACACTATGCTAAATATAAATAACCACACTGTGTAACCACAGATGGATATAACAGCAAAATAAATATGCTCGCCAAAGTTTAAAAAGTAGGAAAAATTATTCCCCTATCATTTGCTGTTTCACATGTTTCATGGCCAGTCAAACTGTTGTTTTGGTGCAAACTCTGCGATAATTTCATTTTATGGACTCTAAAAGGAATGTGTGGCGCATGAATCCCCCACTGACACCCTCGAAAAACATTCTCGGCCAGATATGTCCCTCTATCTTTTAAAAACAGACATTTTCCCTATTCTCCATCCAACAACCCGCCTCATAAACTCGCTTACATCTGTGCCCGCAGTTCAATTACCAGGCAGAATAATGGTGAGATGGTTTCAAGTCATTTCAGAGCGACTCTTCCACTGAAGTGTCATTATTGACACAGATGCGGTGGTGAAATACACACAATGAGGGTATTTTCGTGGTGCTTTCATTAACTCGTGACAGCCCCATCCAAACCTTCGATAGCTTTTCAACAGGTGTGTGAGTGGCAAACTGGGGATTGGGGACGACCGCATCCCTGATGTGCGTATAAATGACAACCGTATGCTAAAACAGTCCAAACAAGCATCTGTTCGAAAATGACTGAAGTGCGGTGCCTGTAATGAATATTTCTCATACACGAGGGTGAATCCACAACACAAACCTGGCAGCTGACAAATGAATGTGGTGATTAAACTCAGCGACTTGATTGAGGAAACATGCAACATCTGGGATGGTAGAAAACATGAGCAGCAGAGAGTTGGGTCTCTGCAATCAAGTGTAGAGAGAAGCAGGTATTTTCAATCAAATCAATCTGTATATACCCTGTAACTACAGCCTGGTGCCTGGCTGTGCATAGCTCATGCTAATCTTCTTGCAGAATAAACAGTCTGAACCTACCTGCCCAGCAAACCTACCTTGCTGGGCTCAGCTGGTTTCTATTTGACCAGGGTAGGATGACTAGGGTAGTATGTGGTGCTTTTGTCCGAAGATGCCTCTATTTTTATTCCAGGGTGTGTGTTATCAACTGAAATAAGAACCCATTTACTGTATAATATACGTTGATGGAAATATTGATTTACGTGTTTACCTGCCCACCCATTCTCAACAGAAATAGTGGTAAATTAGTCTGGCTTGCTGCATGTTCTTGAAGAACGGGCTTGATCCCTGGACTCGGTTGGTCTTCACTGTAACATGACAAGACCTTGGACATGACTGCACATTAAAACCTTTTCAGCCATAATTAGAATAAAGTGCCTTGGTACACGTGCTGGGTTACTGTATATCCTGGTCTGTACATTAACAGTGTCCCATCAGCATCACCTCAAAGTAAATGGACCTGAATAAACTGGGGCTGGTGATGTCACCTGAGTTGGTGATTGGTTGATTGATTAGTCTGCTCTTGAACACCTTGGTTCAGGGACAGTTAATCTTTAATGAGGTGATTTAGCCTCATGGCCTTAACCGGGATTTTAAGTTTAAGCTCGGCTGACCTCCATCCCTCACAATTCCCTGTGCAAAAGCCACCAGGACCATTGAAAACTGCACTGGTTTTAGAGGGATATCACAGTTCTCTGTTGTTATATTTGACATGGGGAACTGTACACCATTAAAAGCTGTCATGAGCCAAGTGTTACAGCACTTTATTTAATATTATCACTATTTCTCCTAGACTGATATTCGGATTTTTAGTAGTAGAGTTTCAAAAATATTTAAACCACGTCACAAAATCTCTTCTCAGACTGGCCAATGTATACAATTAATAAAAACAAAACTTTCAATATTAACTAATGTGTCAGCATCAAACTTTCCCAAGACTAAATTATTGTGGCTTTGCCAGCCACATTAATTCAATTATCTCTATTCTTGCTGTATATAATTGTCTATTTTTTTATTCTTTGTCTTTCTAAGGAACTTAAGAAGAACATCTAAAATGAGATTAAATGAAGCAAAACTAAGACCTCCGTTAAGTCAACTTAACTCGTGTTGTTTTCAACAGGAAACTCACATGTATCCTGTTGACATGCGTGTGTAGTTCAGATACAAAATGCATGCGCTCGTCCTTTAAGAGTGGATGCATCTTGACACCTCTGTGACATCATCGATGACATCATTGTGAGGTATGAGGGCAGGCACAGGTCAATGGCTTTTGTCACTGGGCCATATTTCCTGGCTATTTCATATGGCGTGCAGTGGTGTGCAGAGGGCAGTGGCACATCCACTTCTCTGCGATTAGGCCGAAGTTAAGAGGCGTAACTTTACACAGACTATTAATGAATAATAGGCGGTAGATTTTGTTACATTGACACACAACCTCATGTTACGCTAAAGCCTGTTATGTCTATGTTTAAGCATTCCATTCAGGCGTACAGTAACGCTCAGCTGGACGACCAGTCAGACCGCTGACATATCTTGACACGGATCAAATTAAAAACAAACAGTACTATTTATAAATAAATGATGCGAGAATGAGATAACCGTCACGGTAGCTGTAAAAATATTCTAGTGGGGTTGGATGCAAATAGAATAGAATACATTTGCATGTTTACATATTTTTTTATTCCGTATGGAATTGTACAGCTGTAAATGGAATGCAAATTGGATTCCCTTTCCACGGATGTTGGATTTAAATGAAAAAACTGTATAACGCGTTAAGTGTAACACGTTTACCTACTACAAAAAAATCTCCTGTGATTAAGAGATTCATTATTTTAACCATCTGGCATCCAGTTTTAGCTTAAGTTACAATATTAAAGGTTTAACAGAAAAAATGAACTCTGAGTAACCTGGAAACTTGCTTGACACGCTTCCCCTAAGTATTGAGAACGAGGTATTTGCATTCACAATTAAATTTACATTTAAGTATTTAGCAGATGCTTTTTATCCAAAGCGACCTAACAAGGTGAGGAAAACAATGAAGCGATACATCACAGGGAGCAAAAACATGGAAAGTGTTGTGCAAAGTCACAGTTACAACAACTGTTCTGGACTATACAGATTCAGGGAAAGAAGAAGGATAAGAGGTGGGGATTTTATTAATAGGGAGAGCAGTTGACATATTTCTGTCAGTATTCACAGAAAAATACAGGTTTTTAGCCGTTTCTTGAATATTGTGGGAATATGGTGGCTGACCGGGCACAGTAGATTAT
>JAZGTJ010006696.1:0-24351 GCA_036877575.1 Botia almorhae | reverse complement strand
AATTTGTCTTTTTCAAATGTACATTTTTACAAAGTTACACATGATGACAGAACCAGCCACCATGCTTTTGGGAGTTGTAATGACTTGTATTCTAATTTTAAACTGTATCTAATGTTTTTATTTATAAAATGGTTTTATGAACAAAATGTAAAGACAAGACACTCCTACTCATTTTGATTCAGTTTTGGGCTAAAAAACAATTATTTATCCCACATGATTTCCTGATGGTCTATTTAATTGCTTTTAGATTTAAAGAATACAGTATTGAATGACACCATCGGAGGTTTTGAGGGATAATGATTAGTTAAAAGTCATCAAATTTCCGGTGTGCACAACAGAAGGCAATAAAAGACTTTATAATACGTCATAAAAATGGCACCAGTAGAGGGCAGCAGACTAATAAAGATTTCACAATGTGCGTGCACAGTATTTCTGATTTGTTCCTAACAGTGGTCAGTAGGTAACACTTAACGGCTAAAAGCAAATTACTTAGACGTCAAACTTTGCATGTTGGCGGTAATATGTATTGTGCAATTCTCTTTTCTCACACCAAAATACCCAGTTACAGCTGAATTGAAGCAGTGTGTCGTATGTAAGTGCGTTTTCCCAAGTGCCAACGTAACACTTAGTATTTAATTCGCAATGGTCTCTTTAGCAGAGCCAAACAGTGAACGTGTGTTAAAAACACATACAGAAACGGCCCGTGCATTCAAATCAACAAATCTTGCCTGGTTTCTCCATACTGCCAGAAATAAATGTATTTGTTTTGAGATGATGGTATTGAAACCCTAGACCAGTGGCCCTCTAATGCGTTTCGTGAAGAGGATTGATAGTTCTCCTGATTAGCAGACAGTTCCCGTGCTTTCTAACGCGCCGATGCCTTTAGTGTGAGTCAAGAGTGCAGCCGGTATTTGATCATTCACACCGGGCATGTGCCCCGACTTTGATGAATTAGGTGGTGTTTTGAAACCGGCGCTATTTATTCTTCTTAATGTCAAGCCTTTGGAAAGAGCATACTGATAGAAACATGTTTTAGCATTATCTATTGCAATGAGAAATCCGCACAGGCTTGGAAAAAAGATTTAAGTTTATTCTGTATACGGTCACGTGATTTGAGCTGATCTTAAATTAATACTAATAAATGTATCGCAAGATCAAATTAGTCTATGAGATCAGACCTTGGCTTTCAAACTTTTCCCGAAAGAGAAATCTTTCATGAAGTGGTTTATAAATGCAGTGTAAAATGCTATGAATTAAAAACACGATTAGTGAGTAATGGTGGGTCTCAAGAGGGCTTTCGATAACAGACCGGATTTCATTAAAAAATAAATAAATAAACAACAACACTGTGACCGGATGATACAATCCTAGAAGAAAACATAAATTCGGTCCTATGTAAACGCATCAGTTTTTAAAATCTGCTGCTTTCAATCCATCTGTTGTCTCTCCCCCTTTGAATCGAACTAGATACAATCTATATGCTAATCGATTCCAGCAACAAGCGCTTTTGGAACGGACGGATTTTCTTCCGTGATCTCTTGCGTCCGGGAATCACGAGACATCGTTTGCCGACCGGAGATCAGCAGACGCTTAACACATTTCTGTCAGGAATTAAAAGATTTTACAACATGACAACACTTCCCACATATTATTATGAGAATATAAAACATTTTCATATCATTTTGTAATGATTTAAAAAAGTACATCTGAAAAAAAAACAAGTTGTTATGTTGTGTTACATCTGCATTTAAAATTGCTGTCCAGCACATATTTGATTACATTAGACATTTTAGCTTTAAACATCCGTAAAGAGGCAGGCGGAGCACACGAGGTGAGGTAGAGCTGTGTGACAGTGGATAAAGTGAGATCCATACTCCATTTTGAAAGATCAATGGACCAGGAGACCGTGAGGAGAGAAGGATTAAGTTAATAAACACTAATAACCACGGCCGGCCCTTTAACTACACCAATCTCTGAAACCCAGCTCACTATAAGCCCCTTAGCAGTATGTCTGTACCTTTTATTTCAACTGTGTAAATAATTAATGTTATTGTGGAGTCGTGTTTACACTGTCAATTCCTGATTGCAATTTTATACCGTTGATTAGCATTCATTGTTTACTAAATATGCTATTTAATGGAGATTGAGCCCATTGTTATTACCTAATGACTCAGAATGTGTGAACCCCCCACTAACACCACACTCAACACATCCAGCATTAATTAAATCAGGAACAGTGTCCTCCAAGCCCCTCAGTCCAGTCCTCTCGATGGCAGAGGAAGGGCAAATTGAACATAACCTCAATCTAGGATTTTTCCCAAATGAAATAGTGAAACCAGCACACACGGTAATTAAGGAGACGGTGCCCCCCGAGTGCCCTCTTTCGGGCCCCGCATCAGCTCACAGCCCTTTAATATTTCATCAACATCTCTCCGGCCCTCACCTCTGTTCATAGAGAAGGTACAACAAAGCTGTCTTCTGTCACTTCCTTAAAACCATTGACAGACTCTCCCTGAACCTCCAGCAATTACCTGACATACATACCTACAGGCACCTTTTAGCATGGAGGACTCTGTTCTGAATAAAACATTCATAAACTTACACGGACATTCAGAGAATTTATGTCAAAGTTAATGTCAAATGAAATCGAATCTTCTGACTGTATTACTGTCTGAGTGATTTGATGTGCGTTACATCACAGCTATGAAAAGCAACAAATGTCTGCTTTGAAAAGTGGAATAAATTTGCAATTAGTGCATTCATCATTATTCTGGTGGAAATATAATATTAAACAAAGGTGAATGCATGGAAGTGTTTTTGATGTCTGTGCCATTAAAGTCAACCAATGGAAATGCACAAATAATGATTATTTTAAAACAGGTTTCCGAAACACTCCCTGAATCTCCCGTTTTCTGTTTAGTCAAACAAATAGTCCAAACTGAGCCAATGTTGCTGTGTCAGGTCATTCAAACGATGTTGAAAGCACCACACCACCCAGTGCTAGCATTTTCTGGGCAAATCAGCCTGGCGAATGGCTTACCTACAGGACATTAAACTAGCATTTTACCTTAAAAAATATACACAGCAAATGCAGCACCTGTAAACCACAGTGATCCATATTTGACGAAATGCAAAATGTCATGACAATGAGGCACTAGTGCGTAATATTTATACGGCAATCGCGCGCCAATTTCGGGATCACGACCGTTTGATCTCTAAACTGAGCTCTCAAAAAGCTTTCAGTCTGAAGAGAGTGTCGGGTCTCGGCAGCGCGCTGAGAGCCGGTGGCGGCGGCAGCGTTAGTAAATCATCAGAGTAAACAGAGATGCTGTGTATGGCAGTCGCTTGAGTGAGAGTCACACTCCTCTGGCCAGAACTACTCCTGCGCACCTATCAATCACAGCCTGCGAGGAGCGCTGAAAACATCCACTCACTCAGCTGAACCTCTGCACATCAGTTATGGGTCACTCGTATGGAGCGCCTTTCCTCCTGGATATTGCACTTTGGAGGCATAATGCCGCTTTTATCACCTGTGTTAGAAGCGCCTGCCTGAATGAGACCGGTTGTGGGGCATATGATGATCTGTTTCCCTTTTCCTTTTCCAAAAGTTCTTTTGCGGCCACGTTGGTGAAGTGTAAGACATTAACAAAGTGAATTTGAGGAAATTTTTCACCATTTTTATTATTTTCTCTCAGTTATTCGACCGTGATGTTATATATTGTGTTTACGGGGTGATAGCTTATCACTTAAATTCGTAAAGAAAGACCAAGTCAGGGCGAACACAAACAATAAATATTTGCCTTCAAACCTCCCTCTAAGGTCTCTTTGAACCAGGAAACCAGGTGTTTGTCTTAATAACAACATAATGGTCTAGGAACTTCTTGTCATATATATCCTAAACCATCTTAGAGTGTTCCCTCTCAAAGCAGGGACCGCATGTCCTATATTGTCTCTGCGGGTAGCATAACGTCAACCACGAGTGGGTGGTTATGGAGACCAAAAGGACGCACACTACAAGGTTGTCAAGCCTGCTGTGTTTTAAAATATAGACGACCTTGTTAAAGGGGAAGTACATATCCCAAGCTTAATTTTGATGGTTGTTAACATATGCTAGAGCTTTTAAATGTAATGTTAGATTTTAAACATTTAAAGTCGCAATCAGTAACATTTGGCTCTCTATCACCATCTCTGTTTAAAACATAAAATTGCAGGTTAGGTACTTTTCGCATGCTAAAGTTAAATTAAACCAAACTTACATCTCCCAGGAAATCAGACCCAGCAGCTCAAATTATAAATCATTATTATAAACTTACCGTTGCGAATCAGAGTAAGGTAATGAGTTATGTTAACACTGATCTGTTATGTATACGCTCAATGTTTTTTGTTTATTTGTAACCAAAACAAGTTAAGGATTGCAGATTTAACTTTATATATTGTTTGTCGCCCCCAAGAGGTCAAGGTTATTCTGGCTAGCATGGCCTTGCTAGCCCCTGCTGGTAGATGCTGTAATTACACCACAAAACATCATTCTCCTTTGACAGGCAATTAAAATTAGCTGTCCATTCTGACAGATTAGATTTTTTAGAAAAAAACAGATTTGTTTTTTATAAATATATATATTTACATAAACATATAAATAGATCATTATTTTATAATAGATGTTTCACCCGTATTTTTGGAGGTATATTTTACCAGTGAGCAAATGAGCACCTGTAATGATCTCCTGGCACATCTAATACTTAGCCAAGCTAACTGCCTTTAGAATATTGGGAATGCTAATGGATCTGGGATCTATCTGGGTACTATTAATTTAACTGCCAAACACACAGCACAAATGATGTATAATTACCTTCCTTTGAAAGCCTTGTCACTGTTGAAAATAAAGTGTATTTTTTCTTCACTTACACAGCTTTGTAATTTTGTGGTCTGTTGTATTGTGGCACTGCTAATATTGTTGATTTCATAAGACTTGTTGTGTAATAATTTCTAAGACACCTTAAAAAAATTCTGTTAAATAAATTAAATGCATCCAAAAGGTCAAAGGTAGTTGCCATTTTTTATATTACAAGGCAATGAAGAAAACAAAATATGTTTTTCCCGAAATAAGTACAACTGTAACAATATTTACAGATTTATGGCAAGCTGGCCTTCAATATCACTGCTTCAGCACCAACCGAATCCAGCAATTCAGAAACACAATGCACTCTGTACTTATTCACCCTTACAAGGTTCAGAATCTCCTAAAAAACAATCAACTTCCCCTCCGAGTATTTTTGTTAATTCATCAGCGATGCTCTCAATTAAATCTACCATTGAATGATAAAGATGTTTCCATTTAGTTTCCTTGCTTCTATCCATCCATTGATGATCAAGGGTAGAGAGATGAATGTCACCTTATTATATACTAGATTTTGTATCTACCTCAGTTTCATGTATTCTTATTGCTTGCATGAAACAAGCTTATTCGTTATCATTGTTCACGATTCGTGTCAGAGCGTCATGGGACATAGAAATATTACAGATAAATTTAGTCTATTAAAAAACACAGCAGTTCACCTGGTGAGGGGTTTCATACGGTCCTTTAAAAGCCATCTGTAACAGTTGGGACCTTATCCTTCTCTGTGACACTGTGGGCCCTCGGGGTGATGACTCACCCAACTTTTGGAAATGAAATCTTTTTGCAGACTCTATTGTCAGAGAACTGGCACAGGTACTTTTGTGTCTTGAAAAACCTGCAGCATCAAGTTTATACGTGCTGGCAGGGCATCGCGTCTCAGTGGGAATATGATTGTGTCAAAGAACAAATAAAGTTTTATATAAAATATACGTTAAAATATATATTATTCCATGAAACTACAAATGTTTAAAAATGAGTTTCAATAGCACATTGTTTAAAGTGCTTTCTCAGTGTGGTCTGGAATCTTTTTTTGGTGTCTTTATGGCAAACATGCAATTACAAAAGCTAACTGATGGGTGACTAACAGGAACACTGTCCTCTGTCTGAGAGTCTTTGCACAAGGTCCATTCCCAAGAAGTGAAGTGACGTGCTGGCTAAGTTTGGTTGCCCATACTTGGATTTTTTTATCCTGCATGTAAACCATCCAGTAGTTAATGCACACATACTGGAGTAGTGAGTAGTGAACACACACACAGCAAATTGTGAACACACACCCAGAGCATTGGGCGGCACTGTGGTGCCAAGGGAGGAACTGGGGGTAAGGTGCTTTGCTCAAGGGCACCTCAGTTGTTACCAGCCAGTATTGGAAATTGAAATGGCAACCTTCTTGTTTTCTCTAACCAGTAGGCCACAACTGCTCCCTAATCCCATCCAAATATAGGCAAAAGAAAGCTTCTCATCTCAAAATATGAATACATATATTTTCATATACAATGTCTGTAATATATGACACAGCACGAATGAAAGCCATGCAGTGACACAGTGCTGATTAAAGCAGACACCTAATGCATCTTCCCATCTGTATGTCATGAATTTCCTATTATGTCTTTTTTTCTTGGAACTGTGATTGTTGCATTCTTCTATGAATTTCTTCTATCAGTATTATTGCATTTTATGGCTTGGTAATAATAGAATTCTAATTCTACACCAATGGTTTTTCCAGAGCGTCAGCCCCTCTTCAGATGAGTTTCGTCTTTTTTATTATTATCTCCAATTTGTCCTCCATTTTGTGTTGTTATCCAGCTCTTTTAGAGCTCTGCTAGACAAAGACGCCCCTATATGTCCGGATTGTAAAATTATAGTAATGTAATATGCTATTATAGATTATATGTGACCCGTGATGACAAAATAAGATAAATAAATTAAAAAATGAGTTTTTGTTATTTTCACATTCTCTATAAAAAAATAAAAAAATTAATGATGTTTAATTTTTTGGAATCAGACAAAAAAGAGCTACACCTGTTTGAAGCACAGGTGCGGCTCATCACAGGTGCAAGAGAGGAGAAAAAAACAGACAAGGAAAGAATTCGGAATGTTCACCTCTCAGGAAATGTACAAATAAAGATGGTTTTACATATTTAACTGCTATTTGGAGCAATGAGATTTCTAGACAAGGGTTAACTAACTCATTGTTGTGAAATCTTCAAATTAGACCAAAACTGACATCCTTCACTTGTTCTGTTTGAAGCTCGTAATTAGCCTGTGCACATTCTAACTCGTGCTGCCGATATGGGTCACTTGTTTTTTTAATATTTGTTCACAAATATTATTTATTCACAGTGAGATTTTTTGCAGATAAAAACATCCCTTAAAATCCCTCTTTGTTAAAATCAGAGTAAAATCAACTTAATGTCACCACACTGAAAAATGCATGAACTCCAGAGCATAAGCTGATATTCCAATAGATACGTTACATCTCCGATGCGATACATCTCCGAGCGACAAGTCTAATAGATTTCCTCAATCAATTTACAAAGGCAGAAGATATTATCCCGTAGAACGTAATCTCATGAACTGTGATATGATAATAATGGGTTCTTTGTCTTATTGATCATCTGTTGTGATTTCCGATATGTTTAGGCTTATGGAGTAAATACACAGAACAGTTGGTTTCCATCTGTTAGCACAAACACATGGGTTCACTCAATCAAACAGCACAGCATATAACAGAAAACCGTGTTTAGAACTGAATTTCTTTAACAGCGAAAGGCTATTTATGAAATCCATTAAGTTTTACGGCATTATATGCCGTGTTAGTCCGTTTGTGGGCAGAATTTCAATGCAAGCTAAATAAATAACGGTCGAGAAATGTCAGTGGCGAGATTTTACGAATATAGCACTTATTATACTGATGTGACACAGGCAGAGAAGCTGTTTGTCTGTCTGACCCTTAACTGAGATGATTTTCATGTCGGTTACACTTTTAATTAGAGAGATTATACAGTAATTGAGCTGCTACAGGGCCGTCACCCCCCCTGCAGTGTGTCTCCGCTCAGGCAACGTTACCCCGGAGACCGCAGGCCAAACACGCTAAATCCCCTTAACAAAACATTCATGCAGGAGACGGAACATGGGAAATGAAAATGGGAAAACAGAGGAATGGCCTTTGGAAAAAAACAGAAAGACGAGGCACATGTAATTCCATGTGAAGTCTTGTTCTCTATCAGGTGGCTTGTAAACTAACAGCTCCAGGGGGCAAAGAAGATGACAAATATTGTTCATAATGGTTGAAAACTAATGAAGCGAAACATGCCAGCAAGAGCTGGGAGGGGGCCAGAGGCGATCTCACTCTGTTGTCTCCCATTTCCTTTATGTCCCCCTCCGTCTCTGTATCTCTCCAGAGCCGCCTCCCTCTTCTTCTGTGTTGTCTTTTCTTCCACCTTCGCATTTCTTGTTTCTTTCTCGTTCGGCGGCTCGGAGCGCGGCACACAACAAGTGAATGTAACACGCTGTTCAGACAGCAGGGAATAGCTTGCAACCAAACACCAAACAATTATCATTAGGCTGTAACTGTTGTATTTTTCATACCAGCGCACGTGTCATTATGTGGCAGATCATTGTTCCATTTCAAAAATAATTTACCTAAAAAATGAAAATTTTTCAATCATTTCCTCAGTCTTGTGTTTCATAACCATCTGACTCACTTTCTTCTGTGGAACACAAAAAGTGATGGAAATGTCCAAGCTGTTTCTCATACAATGAAAGTGGATGTGGACCGGTCAAAGCTGACGTCCCCATTCATTTCCACCGCATACAAAAAAGACACTCGATGTTCTGCTGTGTATCATCCTTTGATTTAAATGCAAGATAATTTCTTGTGTAATATTTACAGTACCACTGTCATTATAAAGACGTGGTTCCTTTAAGAATCAAAGGGCCCCTGGTCTGGCACCTCATACACAATAGCTTGTTTGTCTGTCTCTCATTTGAAAGGTTGCAAAGCTGAATCTTGATAAGTGAAAAACAGCATCCATCACTGTGGTGCTGAGACCTCAGATGATGCAAAGGGAAAAAAGCCAGTTTGTCAGTTGCGGTATATAAGCTGTCACGGTAGACAGACTCTCCTATGAGAATTAAGCATCACTCTAGTTAGAGAGCTGAGCCTATGGTTTACTGTTCAGTGCATTGATTTAAAGGGTTTGAGTGCTAATGCTGTGCAAAGCACAGCTCAAGAAGCTTAAAATAACTCATATGTTAACAGGTGTGGCCTGATGGTTAGAGAGTTGGAGTTAACCCAAATGTTGCAGGTTTGATTCCCACTGCTGGCAGGAAACATCTGAGGTGCCCTTGAACAAGACACCATTTCCCAGTTGCTGCAGTGCTGCCCACTTCACTGTGTGTGTGTGTGTGTTTGTGTGTGTTTACTCTTCACTGGTATATGTTAAATGCAAAGGTCACATTTCAAGTATAGGTTACCACACCTGACAAATACATCACTTTCACTTTACTTTGAGACTAGATACTTTGTCTCTGATTTAGGAATTATTTTGCCAAGAAATATTTCTTGCTAACTTCTTGAAAAGTCATTATTTACTCAACCTCATGTTGCTCCAAATCTGTAAGCTGTTATTTTTTTCTGTGGAACACAAAAGTAGAGTTGTTCTGAAGTTCTTGCCATACAATGGCAGTTAATAGTGAGCAGAGGCTGACAAGTTCCAAACGGCACAAAAGAAAAACACCAAAAGGCACCATAGGTAGTTCATGTACCTCCTGCTTTATTCTCTAAAGCATACAAGAGCGTTGTGTGTAGAACAAACCCAAAATCGGAGTCATTATTAACTGATAATCGTCCTCTCACAGGTGGAAGGTCTAGACCGCGTTCACATCCAGAATTCAAAAATTATGTCAGGTTTGGTTACTACATGCAACAGATCTGATGCTGATGATGATTTTTTATGCATTTTGGAAACTGGGCACTGACACAGATTTACTTTTGTCATTTAGCAGACTTTTTTTAAATGTCTTACAAATGAAATCAGCAGTTTTTAGCCTTTTGAGCTATTTTTAAAAAATTCTTGCTTAGACTTGCTCTTCTGCGCAGGTGTCCCTCTCATAAGCTATTGGTGGATGCCAGAAGACATTAATAGTCTATACCCTTTCTTATAGTGTTTTTGGTCCTTTTTGGTGCATCCCCTGGTGACTATAAATGGTCGTACAGCAAGAGTTACTTTTGTGTTCTGCTGAGAAAAAAACCCTAAGGAATGCTCTGAGTAAATAATGACAAAAACGTTCATTTTTGGTAAACTCATCCCTCTAATCTCCCTTTCATTCATAGTCACCGTGGTTTACATTTGCTTAACGTCACCAAGATTAGTTCACACCTACATCTTCTCCAGTCACTTGTCCCACACGCTCTGCTCCTACAACATTTTGCTGCTGTGGACGATCCATTTAAAAACCGAACCCAAGACGCTAAAAAAGCTGACTTTCACAATCCACTCATCTCTGTAGGCTTCAGACAGAAGAGCAGCAGAAGGAGCTTGTGTGCTGCACCTCAATGGCTACTGAAGGTGCACTGACTGATTGATTAATTTCCATACATTTCAGATTTCTCTCAGAACAGACAGCAATGACCTTACGCCGGATAGCACATCACACTGCATTGCGACTTTATGACAGGCTTTGCATTCTGTGTGCCTTGTAGAAACCTAATTGCATTATTTGCCTCTGGTCTCTTCAAAGTGTAATTGAATTATCCATCGGTACCTTTGAAACAAAGAAAAATAAAAAAATTGTAATGCATAATTCATATTTTGCTCCGCAAGCTTATTAAGTAAAACAGACCGCACCATGTTTATGATAACCCTTTTTATTAGTAATTATGTATGCGCTTTGTTTCTAACTATTGCACATGCTTGTTACTTCTGCTGTTTTTTGTACCCTCAAACTCCTAAATTACTCCAATAGCACAAATTGCTGTTTGTTCACAGATAGGAATGTGTATAAACTATTAGGCTCAAAACAGACAATATGCCTAACAAGACATGCCCATGTCTTTAGTTAAGCAGTGTTTAAGTGACAAATAAACCACTTTAAACCCTTCAGCACTTCCACATCTGAAAAACAACCTTGAACATCTTGAATATAAATGAAACAGTTGCAAACAAATGGTTGATTAATTTACTTTGATCTGTAGTTCATAAACAATTCTATCACATGCTTTCTTTGTGAAGCGTATACAAGAGGTTATATATGCATGTATACGTTCCCTGCCATGTGTGAGGGACTTTCTTTGTTGTCATGACTCAAACACGTATGGCTGAGATGACAAGAGGGTCTGGAGGTTAAGGCTGAATCAAAGAGTTTGTGAACATTATCCAATTGTGATGAACTTTAGGTCATCATGTGACCTGCAATTGTACCACCTGTAATATTATGATTGCTATCAGTATATTTTGAAGACATAGAACAGATTTCATTAGTTCATATGGGTTAGTATATACACATTAAATCAGTTAATGGAATATTTAAATATACAGTTTATGAACTAACTATAAACTGTACACATTAAAAATTGCCATTCCATAATACCTGAAATGTTGCCCCTGTGTTTATATAACAGTGTATTTCTGGCAACCAAAGCTGCCAAGTTTACTGTATATTTAACGGGATTTCTTTACAGTTTACAAATGAGTGGACACCCATTAGCTACCATGTTTTACTGTATTTTTAAAGAATGTGGCTTATAGATTCAGCTAAATACATCAAATCACACGACACAGAGAAAAATCTTTGGTGAAAGACACCTTAAAACAAATATCATGCAGGTCTAAACAAACGTAACCTACCATCAAAAGCTCAAATATAAAAGTTTTAAACCTTATAATGATCTATGATAAATTTATTATCGAGGCTGTGCTTCCTCGACTCGGATAATAGAATTCCTCGTGATGGAACCTGGCAGCACGATGCATGAATATGGATCGGAAGGATTACGGAACAGTGTCACGCATACAACCCAGGACACAGATAGCCGTAGATTTGATTTTTGCAAACTCATCCTGCCAGGAGTAATTCAAATTCAGAGTCTAAACGCATAAATGTGTTTGCTATTCATAGTTCTCGTGGGCACCTTTGCCGTCGATATTAGCTTGACACCTTTTTGGCGCTGTTACAGTCAAGAAGTCAGAAATGTCCCATAATTCTATTCTGATCCTCTCACTGACTTTTTTAAGCACTGTCACATCAGTTCTATTTTTCATGATGCTGAGAGAGAAGCGCGAGGCCCCGACCGCGTTCCCATATGTTGTAACAACAATTGCTCTGCGGAGTTGTGTTTGTTTGGATTTGAGTTTTAGACAGATTAAGACAGCTCACTCGGTTCAGTTCGTGAGCTTCTGGTTGTTAGAGAAACGGAAAGGAAACGTCTCTTACTTTGGTTGTGCGACACTGCTGCAAAAGAACATTGGAATAATAAGACTGGGTTTGACCAAAGGCAACTTTTGTCCCTCAGCTTTAACTTGCTCAGAAAAAAACACCATCCAGCACTATTTGACATGAAGTCTGTTTTGCCATTAGAGATCACAGTACCCGTGTAAACACGTTTGAAAACGGCAGTTAACTGTAGAATGTCGTTCTAATGTGAAAAAGACTCTACAGTTTCTCCATCCGCATACTTGTGTGTAGTTTAAACGAAAAGAGTTTTTTTGGTAAAAATCGTATGGCCGACTTTCTGTGCAACAAAGATACGGCTTTTCTCCATTTTTTTCTCTAATTGAAATGATTAAGAAACAGTCTCTTCATTTTCTCTTTTCCATTGAAAGCCGAGGAACAATCTGTCCGGCTTTAGCACATGCTGTTTTTCCACCAGTGCTGATATTACTGGGCAGCTGAGTGTAATGAACATCCCAGTAAGAAGAAGTGTACTGGCATTTCAACATGGCCTGATTGTCAATTGTTGTCTGCGTTTTTTAGACCTTGTAAACAACCTGGCTGGATGCCACATATTGTATTGTCTGATAGCAGATGTTTACAAGA
This sequence comes from Botia almorhae, assembly GCA_036877575.1. Lineage (NCBI taxonomy): Eukaryota > Metazoa > Chordata > Actinopteri > Cypriniformes > Botiidae > Botia > Botia almorhae. Next base: position 11,417 of record JAZGTJ010006696.1, on the reverse strand, counting down.
ATACTGAAACATCTTGACGTGTCATAGCTATTTCATCATTTTCCTATGCAGCTAAATCTGGCCCAGCATCACCTCCTGTGTCGGGAGAACAGCCTGACAATGGAACTAATACATAAAGTCTTCCAATAAGAATGACAAACAGGGAATATAAAATTTGGTGTACTGGGTAAACAAAGGAGCAACCAGGTCTGCAATGTGACTAGATTGGAAGACTGGACAGGAAATGTGTTCGGGACACATTTAATGCCAAAATACTCAAAGGAGGGCTTAAATTTGAGCCTGACATGCTACAGATTTACCAAGCAAATACCATTAGGTGTTGAGAATTAATTGTATCTTTTTCAGGAGGGAAGATTTTCAAATGCAAATGTCAGCTCGTTTCAGCAGGTAATACAAAACTGCCAGAAGGCACCCGGAACGCCATCTCTCATCATTAAACCAAGCTGCCGGATTTATTCACACTCTCCTTGGATCTGCACATTCCCAACAGCAGCTTCCCCGATCTCCCTTGTCTTTCCCCCCTTTTCCAAACCCGTTACTCTTACTAAATTGATTTAGCTCACTCGCTCGCAACTCTTTGTGCTTCGTCATTCAGAGCGATAAGTTCAATTTGTGCGTTATAGCATTATAGCGTCATTATCGTGGCTTTTGGCAATTAGTTTGCATACTCAATGTGAAAAGACTGAATGGGACACAATATTGCTCTTGTATACGGTGCATGAAAAATGACACCACACAATCATGACCTGCATCAAACGATGAGCAATGTACACTGATGATTGTAATTGATTAATAGATGCACCACACCTGTTTAGACGTCGCTCTCACACGAATGGCTCGCTCTCTGAATGATCGAGCTGTGACTGCTGGGGCTGAAAGAGAGCGAGCATTTTATCTGCCCTGGCTCACAGCCAGCTACACGCTACAGATACATTTACGAGTAATGGTTTAGCCAAAGCAAGCACGCGTGTTGGAGTCAAGGGGGGAGGAGTTTTGGTGACTAGAGAGGAGAGCTATCAGTTTAATCTCCCTTTTCATCCGGAATCGATTAACTGGTCCAATAAAATTAATTACGTCCAGACTTCAGCATAATTACCTACAATGATGGCTGTCTCCCAAATTCCGATTAAATTTCCAAGGTATAAAGAGAAACTAAAATTAGAGACGAATTGGAAACAAACATACATGTAATACACTGATGCCAAAGATATAGGGCGCGGACCCTCCCACCAGCCCCCACCTCGAACCCACACAAGAGAGACTTACGGAATTGCATCTTTCCTCTGTGAGAAAGCGAGACACTCGTTATCATATCAAAGCCGTCTTTTTACCTGTAATTTATGCAAATGTTTATGTGATGTGACAAGCAGTGCTAGATGTTTGCACAATGTGCGATCGCACCAGCTGCTAAAATTTCTGATGTGGTATTGGATGCAATTTATGGAAAAAAAGTTGATGATGCCTTGATGAGTTGTTTTGATTTGAAAACGACTTCCAGGAGATGAATAATTATTTTTAAGCTTTGCTGTATGTGGCTGTAAATGGTACGAGCGTCACAATCTTAAAAAGTCGCAAATCTTTCTTGATCTTTGAAATATGTTTGTTGTAAATGCAAACTTTCAAAACTCATAAAAACTAGTTTCATTAGTGAAAACACACATTTAATAATAGTACATTTTAAAACTAAAACAATATAAATATATATTAATATAGAACTGCCTATATTTATAAACCAGCTATGTCTATTTAGAGTTAGGGTCCTTCGTCTGTCTATAGGGTGCAATATTGAAAAAGAAGGATACTATTTTCAAACCCCGTATGGAGATGATACTCATTCCAACTGGAATTTAACGAACACAAAGTGTAATGTTTGTGCCGTTGGGTAGCAACTGCAGCTCTGCATAATGGTACAAACAATCAAGAGGCTAAAGTTTAATTTTATTAGGGGTTCTGATCATGTTAGTCCAATCTTAACAGGGTTTTTAAAGATTAGTTTTTATATCAGCACGGACCTTTTCTGAACCCGTTACAATATAATGCTTTTAACAGAAGACACAGCAGCACAGAAATTAACTCCAAGGGTCAGAGACGGGGTGTAAATGACCATAGAAAAACGAAATTGTTTTGGGTGCATGAAATCTTGACTAACATAAAATGATTTTAGAAAATATTCTACAAACCTTGTATAAGAACTTTACCCAATTAACCTAGCTTTCAAGCTAATACAAAAGCTTTGTGTTTACAAATATGTGGGTGGAATCAACACAGTACCACAAGAGAGTGCTAGTATTTTGGGGCACATCTTTCAGCCTGCCAATAACAGCGATTATGGCCCATGGAACTCATTAAGTTGTGTAAATCAACACAGTTCAAGTACATACAGCAATCCCATAATGCTTTGCGTTCCTGATTACATTTCTCAACAAAGCCCCCGTCCTGTTTATTTATTCACACCAGATTTTGGACTGAAACAAGCACTTTAATTCAAGACCACGAGTCATCATGTTTCCGTGAGTATATTCATTATATCCATATGGAAGTATAACAACAGGGCTGTTGTTTATGGTCATAATTCACAACCGCAAGCTGTCATGTAGGAGGCTGCTCATTATATAAATGTGTGAGTTAGACTGTAAGTGAGATGGTTGCAGACACCAGCAACAAAACCCTGTTAATTACATTTCTCCTGACAGGAGTGTGGGCTGCACCACAAAATTAAATTAATAGGTTTTCGAGTTGGCTGGGAAAACAGAGCAGGGCAGGATCTCTCAAACACGGTCAACATACACCTACACCTAAAGAAGCCTCGACTATATTTGCTCTGCCCACAGGAGTTGTCACCCTCAGTACTGATATACAAAAGACTTTGATTTCATGGTTGGCCCAACCAAAGGAAAATTCAGTTGATATATTCTGTGTGTTTTGGCTTTATATAGTTTTCTATGACATGGCAAAAGCTAAAAAAATATAGTAAGCACCATTTGTATACAGTATATTTAGCATGTTCCTGTTACAAGTGGCACTGTTTATAGTGCTTATGCATTTCTCAGAGGAATAGTGCCAGCACAACACAAACAGCTACATGTTTTATAAAAAGGCGTTTTTGAGGCAGTTCCCTTTCCTCTTTTGTTGTTTTTTCCCCTAGCATGTTTACTATATCTACAAAGTGCAATACACCTCACATCTGAAAACAAGTCTCGTGTGAGCAGCAGTGGACACTGTGCCCCAAACACTGATGGAAATCAAAAGGCCTTATGGTGCTTTTTCCAGCGTGTTTATGGTACATCTCCTATTCTGTCAAGATGAAAAAACACTCGTGCCTCAAAGCCGGTAATAAAATGTTATGTGCATATTTTGTGCTGAATATAGAGTCAAACCGGAGGATGCTGAGTGATGTAAGTAATACAGCATGCCTTCCACCATCTTATCCCTAGAGGTTGCACTTGTCTTTTTTTGATGTTGGGGTTGAGTTGCAAAGGCCCTAGTCAATTTCAGCGCCGCCATTTCGTGATCACGATGTCAGGAGACAGCAATTTCACCATTTGCAAGTTACCGCCTCACCTCGGGCATCAAACAGATGGATATACACAGAGCTCGGATTGACAAGTTTACGTGTTAGCGTATTCAAAACCGTAAGTTCATAACACGATAGATGGCATAAAAGTATTGCTCAATGGCCACGTGTCTCATATTAAATTCAGCTTTCACAAAATTGTTTTTTCACACTTGGCGCTCGGTGCTCAAAGCTTGTTGACCTTGATTATTTCATTTCATTTAAATCTCCAGCATTGATCTCATGAGTGATGCATTAACCGGCTGCCCGGGCACCCAAAGGACTTAGCGGCCCCGGTGCGCTTCCCTCTGCTAGGTTCTGTTTAAGAACTCATTATCAATACAATGCATGCATGACACAGATTAGTTAGTTCATGGTGACAACAACTTAAGACAATTAATCCAGAGAAGATGATGGGCTGCGCCAGAGGGATGACAGTTTAACGAAACGAGAGGTTCTGCAGAACATCTGTCAGCCGGAGCAGAAGAGCGGATCTCATCCTTGTGTTAGTCACCTAGTTTTCACTCCATTTATTTGGAGGCTTTAGGTTGCCTGTTAACAGGGTTAGACCCTTTCATTCTCATGGGTCTGTCATCACCTTTTGCCTCCTGTCTTCTTCTCACTGCTCTCCTGCGAGCTATCCTACTTCTAGCAGATCCGCCGTGCGCATGGCTGCGCTTGCACACGCTTATGTAGACAGACAAAATGTCTTGCACTAGCTGTCAAATGAAACATCATGTCGACTCTGACCTTCATAAGAGCAAAATAACAAACATCTAGGGAACACAGATCTAATGTAGCTTGTCCATTATTAATGACTTTATGCAGATGTTCTTTACTGTAGGTCTAGGAGAATCCGTGAGGCGCTGGGAGACGAGCGTGTACTCAAAATATTTTGATACGGTCAGCATAATTTGTTTTTGGGAAATTGAATGGACACTGCTGGCTTAACCAAATGACACAATATCAATCAATATCAATTAAATGATATAAAATCACACTTTTTTATGCTCAGTCTTTCTTAAAATGAGAAATGGTGATCATTAGTTGGAAGATTTATGAATAGACATTCGTCTACGCTTACAAAATGAGCTAGCCAATCAAAGCATGATTTCATGAATAATACTTCAGTTATAGGAAAAAGACATTTCTTCCATCATTCCTGGGTGGAGGTATGGAATGCTATATTTCAGCAGCTAAATTTAGGTGGATCTTATTGATGCATGAGTCTTCATGCGTCTGGCCTCTGAAGGCACGTCTGGGTTCGACACTGAATCAGTCGGTTAGCACTGACCCACTTTTGTTTCTTATTCCAATGAAACTTTGTTATTATTATTATTATTATTATTACTTGCATCAGTATTATCCGCATAAATCATCTGCAGGGGACCCCGTGGCTATCAGAGATGCACACCCCATCGAGTGATGTAGCGCTCCCTACAAACAAAACAAACAATGACCCACTTAGAAATTCGACACCAACCCACTCGGCCTGAGTGTGCCAATTAACTCCAATTCAAAAGATCAATGCAGTAGACGGAAACCTTCAGAGATTAAACAGATGCTGCCGTGGATGTCATTCCAAAAATGATTTTACGGAAACCACAGCAGAATTTGAAAAGCTTTCTTTCATGACAATTAGAAGGGCGAATGATGCACCCCGTGACGTAAATTTGCATTGAATATTAAAAGCATTCCTGAAAATTAACTAAAAAATTAATTGAAGCTATAATTTTAGACATGGCAGTATTTAATTTAAGGACTAAAATCACCTCCCTAAAAAAATGTCGTAATTTGTCATGTTGAGAAGGCGAGCGTTACCAGTTTTGTCAAGTAAAAAACACACACCACTTTTTTCTTTACCGGTCTCTCATTAGGGAAGGAACTGACACCCATTAATTAGCGACATTAACGCGAAAAGAAAAAAAACATTAATTAATACCACAAAATGATTCAAATCTCAGGCGAATTTTGTAACCTTACTAAGGTTTTAGATTGTCTCCATACTTTTCTCATTTTTCAGAAGCCACCAGTCTTGTGATTTGCTGAAAATAGCAAGTCTCTTTTCCTCCTTCATTCCGTCATGATTAGTCATTTACGACAGTGAGTTGGATGAGCCACATGCTATAATGAATGATGAATAAACTGCGCAGACACATGATTGGTGCTGTTGCTGATTAAGTGCCGCCACTACAGCGTTGCTGATTCTGTCAACAATAAAACAACTACTTTTGTGGATATTGACAAGACATGCACATGCACACACACATCTGGCATTAATGACGAAACGGACAATATACATGAAATAATATAATGAAGGACCGTGATATGAGCTGAATGCTTCTGATTATCTTTAATTTTGCTTGGAACAGCATTTCTACTTACTCTGTTTGAGATATACAGGCGCAAATGAAATGTTCTCGCATAGTTTCAGTTTATCATAAGCTAAGAAGATAAAAATACATTTCCAGAACGTTCAATCCTACACAAAGCTGTAGCTGTGATGCGCTCATGATAAATGAGAGTAATACAGAAGAGTTAGCTTATTGCACAAACATGTTTTGCGGTTTATAATGAACTTCCTGTAGGGCAACATCCAGCTGCAGTGGTTAAAAGTGGCGCGTTATTTCTGCAGCACAAAAAACAGTGTTTCCAAACTCTTGGTAATCAAATAAACAGGCCGTTCCGCATTGAACTCACACGTCTGGCTGAGTAATGCACGTTGGTGCGCTCAAACAGACTGAGCAATGATGAAAGCAGAGCACAGCCACAGTATTTGGGAAACCACCATACAAATGGCTTACTTTTGTCCCTATACATATATACATTAAAATGGCATATATGAAAGCATTTTACAATACATCACAATATATTCATATTCAGGAAAATCTCTATTTCCTGTCAAACATTATAAAGTATGAACATGTTTTTTGTGTCTGCCAAATATAGAGTGTCTGAGAAAGGCGACGGTGGCCATTCAAGGCTAAAAATAGCCAAAGGACACCATTGGGCATCTTTGGATATCCGGCTTGACACCTGAGTTTTTGAAAAGGATCGATTTGTACATCCAGGTGCAACATCAATTAATGATTACACTCAGGTGAACTATAACACAGGTGCAATCCTTCTGTATAGACACAGTGTGGGATAACTGAAGTCAGGGCTTTCATTAGAACAAACCCCAGCTGGTCAGAGAGCAGCGTGGCATCTATGCCAGATGCCCTAACAAGTATGTTATACAACCTCGACTGACCTATAAGAATAACAGAGGTTTAAACTGGTCCGCATGGATACATGGGGCATATCTCTCTGAGCCAGTTTACGTGGCTACCCAGCCTTAGTTTCAGCAAACTTTGGTTGTATGGGCCCGTTAATCCATTCATTTCTAGACCTGTTTACCCTCTGCAGGGTCACAGAAGGGATAAAACAACCATCTTGGGCCACAGGCAGGATACACCTAAGAGCATTCACCTAAACTGCATGTTTTTTGGACTGTGGGGGAAAACAGTGTACCCAGAGGCAACTCACGCTGACACAGGAAAAACATGCAACTGACTGTCTTTACTATTGTGACGTGTTTATAAATGAAGCAGAATGCTGAACGAGAAAGGCAGGAGGCGGGGCTTGTTTTTTTACTGGGAATTGATTGGATATAGGAAAGTAGACTGACAGTTAGAGGGAAGCGCTTAAAGGATCTTCTGTCAAGAATGATCGCCATTCCAGAGGAGAAGAACATTTTCAGATGTTGATTAAAGGTTACAAAGATTACGAAAAAAAATTGTCGATTGACTTCTGAAATTGTGGATGACAAATAGGGTAATTTTAAGTTAATGTGGGCTGTGTGTTCTTATGAAGTATGTTGATTAATTATTACCCTATATATCCCATTATATATCACCCATTTCCAGCCTATCTCCATCTTTCACAGGATTTGCCAAAAGCAGCACAATTTAAAGTACGCACACCTCACTTTAGAGTTAAAATGGAAATAAACAGAGAGACACAACAAGAGACAATATTTAAAGGTTGAATTTGAAAGTGCAGGCACTTAATTAACACCCTCATCTAAATAATTCGTCAGGTTAATTAATCTTAATAGTTGATCTCATAAACCCACTGCATGAACCTTATTATGACTTCACAGATGAAAGCACCACATTCACACGCTCTCCGGCCCTCTGTCAACTATTTCAACAGCAAAGCCGTGAATTGATAGACCCAATGAAATAAATAAGAACACATTCTACAATTAAGATTGTGATTTTTATGTCTACCTCAGACAGAACTATCAAGCCATGTAGTCAGCGAGCATGCAAGCACATTTCCTGAGGAGCTCGATTTACAAAATGGCATAAGATCAAACAGAGAACTTGAGATGAAGTTTAAATGCATTAATTAGATATGAACTACAGAGCTTTCATTGAATATTCAACATCTCTTTAGAATTATTCAAGAACATATTCATGGTTATATCCCACTGATATTAGATGTACTACTCGCATATACAGAAGTTAGAGATAGTTCTCACAAAATGCACTATGTTGTATATATTTAACTATACAGAGACTTACTTGACTGTCAAATATCACAATTCGTTTGGACTGAGTCAAACTCAGCTTATACAATTATCACATCTCTTGAAATGTTATTTCTATGCCTGTTCAGATCACACTGCTTAATGGTCCACAAATTCAGTCCTGTGAGCAAACTAAACGCCCTGCCAACCAACCAAAATAATTTCAAGAGTATTACTACAAGGTTTGCTACAGTAAGACGTTCTGTAGCTCTTCGTCCAGATGAGAATGTGAGACTTGGTTACTGAAAAACGAAAATTTAGCAGCATCTTTCATAACAGAAATTTGATACGCAATTTTTACATTCAATTTGAACTAGTTCCATGATATAACATCCACAGGCAAGAAAACCTACCTTAATTTATTGGTCAAGGAATTGAGTGCGATAGTAAGCAGTCCGATCTTACAAAAAAGATTTTTATTGATGGAATCACAGACTGGATCTGTGGAACACTCAACTGTGCGGAATACCATGTACACTTTTTGTTTTGATAGATTAATGTGTTAAAAATATATATGGATGTAGACTGGAGGAATACAGCTGAAGCAATTCTAAGTTTAACTGCTGGATGATTTGTAACTAAGGTTGAAAAGTTGTGCAAAAATGCATCACTAATAGCCTAAATTAAAGTGTGTGAATATTTAACTTCAGTAGTCGAAATCAGCTACCCAGTACTTAAGATCATTTTACATAATGTATAGATCAAATCAAAACAAGTTAAAGATTATTTTTTAATATAAAATATAAATGCATTTAAAATATAAAATTTTTCAAAATAATATAGAATGTAGCAGTAAATGCACACAATAACAGACATTTTATACAATTTTGAAAGAGAGACTGAGTAAAATAAAAAAGTAGGTATTTAAGAAAAATACTGTGTATATGAATTGTACAAATGAAACGGTAGTGAAACAGTCGTGTCTGGTCCAAAATATTCAATGCATTCATACACTGTATTTCCGACATATGTACTGTACTGTAGCTACAGCACAAATACAATAACTGCTGCTGGGTACTTGCGTTCAGTAAAAAACAGCCCGTAACATGTAAAGCCAAACCCATTTACTGCACCGGTTCCAGACAGCGCTTTAGAAAACCAACCATGACTTTATTCTGTCTCTTCTGTGCTCTCTCTCCCTCTCTCCCTTTCACCTCCTCTCTCCTCTCTCCTGGTTGTTTGTGTGATATGAGGTGTTATTGAGACACTGAGGTGCAGGGAAGTAAAACTTGCCGTGTGATAATGATCAGACGTCCCACCCGATACAGCGGAGGGGGGCATGACAGGCGTCGAGACTGTGAAGTCAGGTTCAACGCTGGGTTGATGAAACCAAGTACTTCCTGCGCAGAAGTACGCTTCAATAAACAGATCAATAATGTTGTATGAGCATCATAAATATGACACACAGCCAAAAAGCATTGTTGACTCTTTTTCTTTGTTTACACGATTAGAAGATGATGCATCCGACATATGGCGGGCGACCTTTGAAAGCGTGCCCACAAAAATATTACAGACTCCGACGCTGGCTCATGTTCCACTTAAAATCTGGCACAACAAGGGAGGCCAGCAAAGTTCAGCACAATGACAATTATATATGAGTGAATCATACCCAGTTTAGGGCCTAATTTTCTCCACTTCGCCATTTGCAGAGATTCCATTCTGCCGTCTTAATTGCCAACCGGTTCCACTTATATTAAGTGCAGCAAAGCCCTTGTCATGGTGACGCTGAGGCCAGTCACCCTGCATGCTTGTAGGAACAGTTTGATTGCCATTGTTATTTCTGACTCTCTTTACCGGCCCTGTGCTCTGCCCACCACTTTGGCTGCGGTATAATCAGAGCTTCTCAGAAGTGCTTGGTTGATGGTATCATGCTGTGTTTTTGGATTTTCTCTCTCTCTCTCCCTCTCACTGGTGTTTTTTTTTGGTTTGGCGAGGTTATCAGTAGGTTGTGCTTACCTCCTCTCCCCCCTGCTAAACTGCCTCAACGTGACCGTTCCCCAGCTCGCCGAAGACCATTACGAAGAGTCTAAGCTCCAATTTCTCTCAGTAAACACCTGAGACCACAATGCGTTTATATTCCCCGCAGGACTATCTAGTACTCCTTGCTGTTGTGCTGAATGCTCCTCATGTATCAGATAACGAAAGCTGTCAAACTTATCACACTTTTGGCAAAACTTCCTCTTAACCACCACTGCAACTTTATGCATAAAACAGACGTTCCATAAACTGGTTTCGGTCAGTTTGCTGTTTGGTGAATACAAACACAACTGTTGTTGACACAATGTCATCTTCAGGCTGCCAGTGACTAAATGTCTGAACAGTGAGCAGACACCATGTTCTGTGTTGCTGAAATGGGACAAAGTTAACAAAAGTTAGAGCCTGAAATTAGAATTAGAGCCTGAAACTCTTAAATTAGGTAATTTTTTTTTCTTTTCAACAAAGGGAAGGAGTGAATTCCCACCTCTGTACAAAGCAGGCGATCCACAACCGCGTAGTTCTTATGGGCATGCTCACACAGTGAGAGCACAACCCATCCACAATGACTGTGCATGGTCAAAACCAAGACTCCAGACACCAATCGTGGCTGTCTGAAGGAGCAATGAACCGGCCACATCCAATAGTACGGGGGCGAAAAGCCATTTTTATAAAAAAGCAACTGTACATTGCTCTTTAGACAAAATTCCCTATTTTAGCATCTGTGGCTTTTCCCCTGCCGAAACGCCTAGGGGAAGCTTGAAGTTTAAAACAGGACAAGGTGAATGATAGCTGGTAAGATTCCAGCCGGTATGCTTCTCAATGAATGTGGAGGTGTCAGGGTGATCAAAACTTGTACTGATGGCTCCGAATAACAAGTTAAGTGACATCATCCTTTTTATACCTTTGATATCCGGGGCAAAGACTGGCACGCAAATTCAACTCATCAATTTTAATTGGCCTTTTATCTAAAGATTGTAGTAGTGTTGAGAGTGAGTGAAAAAGTTTAGTTTTTAAGGTGTTTAATTTTGTAATTATAGCAACAGCAATGAATGACAATAATAACAGCAAGTAACATTATTAACCTCATTTTTTAAAAAGAAAATTATATTTTAAAAACTTTCTAGTGAGTAATTTGTAATTGAGTTGCAAATCAGTCATATGCTGTTTGGTATTTATTAACAAATTCTAAATCTAGAGCAGGGCAGTTTTTTCCTACATTAATATATGGGAAATATACCATATAGTAATGTAAAAAACTGCCTACATTTCCTACATTAATATATGGGAAATATACCATATAGTAATGTAAAA